>JAKCPI010014079.1:0-228879 GCA_023213315.1 Euborellia annulipes
CTCTCACAATTTTAATTTCGTACTGCTTCTCTCCAGTGAAGGCTTCAGGTTTTTCTCAGAGGGGTGACGGGGGGGGGGGGGGAACAATATACATATAGGCTATATATCAACAGAAAAACAAAAAAATTGGCATTAAATTCAAAACTTTGTATGTTTATTTTATAATAATATTTTTATTTTTAAATCATTTATTGTTTAAATAACAATATTGACCAAAAATAACCGCCGGAGGCGGGCTTCGCGCCTAACCGGGGGGCCTCGCCCCACTGGACCTCCCGACAGCTGGGTCGGACCCGCCTGCGGTCGACCCTCGCCTTTCCTTAATTACGAAAAAAATTATCATTACTATATTCTAATTCAGTGCCTGCTTGAGGATTTGTTTACATTCATAGAATACACAAATGCAAAGAATACATAAATATTTCTCTGTACATTTCCTATGGGAGAAATCGTAACTTTAGGAATTAATAATTTAAAAAGTTATAGGAGTTTCTGGATGAAAATAATTTTTCTGTAATCCCTAGAAGGTCCTCTTTAAGCATAAAAATTTCGTTTCGTAATTCCAAGGAGAAGTTGCCCAAATAGAGCGTGACAGACGGAAAGACAGACAGGCAGACGGACCTTAGCGAATTATATAAATAGATATATATAATTTCACGACTTAGATTTCAAGCTGACTGGGGAGCATCCAGAGGGGGTAGGGGGCGCTTGCCCACCCCACTAGCACCCCCCCCCCTAGCGCCGTCACTGTCCAAACACGACGAAAGCTCGGGATTGGTGACATCGAGCAATTAGCATGTGGAACATCACTAGCTATGGGTATATTATATTTAAAATTTAAAACAATCTTAGATTTATTTATAACATTTTATTTACAATTATTATCTATTTTTTTATTTAAAATATTTAAATTATAAAACAGTATATTTAAAAAATTAATGAGGCATGATAAAAATTTATTAATATTAATATCTGACATTAATAGTACAATTTAGATGTCATTTAGAAAGAAACAAAATATTTTTAAAAGTAATTTTATAATCGATTCTTTTATTGAAATAGAGTTTCAAAATTAATTAATTTATATCGCTGCACAATTATTGTTAAAAGTTTAATATTAATTTTTTTTCTGATGTGTTTTTATCAAGGGCGTATATAAAGCGGAGGCCCCCATTCGAAATTTTTAAATTCTATATATATACGGGTATATGGCCAATTTCTATATTTTTGTTTGAGAAAGTGCGTCGTATAAATAAAAGTAATAAAAATGAATTTTTTAAATAAAACTTTTGTCTTTGAGAGGGCCCGGGCCCCTCGGGGCTCAGGTTTATCCGTATTTTAAAAATATTTTTGTGTATGGGGGAGGGGGATATCTAAAAATGAGACCCCCCACCAAAAAAAAAATTCTATATACGCCCCTGGTTTTTATAGACCGACTCATAGAAATTAAATTTGATATTCCCACGTATTGTGCTCTTTATTGTTACTATTTTTATGTGTATATATGATATAAGTGTGGATAAAATAATATATTAAGATCTTTAATATATAACCAAACCGAAAGCAAACGCCACTTATTTCATCAATATTTTATTGATTAGTAAATTTAGAAAAAAAAAAAAAACTTTACAGAAGCCTTTAATAAAATACATTTGGCTGACGAAAGTCTTGAAGTTTTTTTTTTTTTGACTCCGCCGTTAAGTATTGTATAAATACTTCCAGCCATAAAGACATACCACACAATTATCACTATGATTTTTTGGATTTTTACAAAAAATTGAATAAACTAAAAAAATATTATAAATAATAGGTTCGATTCGTTCGAAGTGAATTTCCAATTTTTCAACAAATGAGCTATTTTCTGTAAAAAAAACAATTTAAAGTATAAAAAAATTTTTTATAACGATTTCATTTATGATAATAAATTCTTATTAACATTTTAAGTTTATTCACAATAAATAAATTATTGAGATTTTTTTTTTCAAAGAAAATTGATTCGCTTCATATCTTGAATGAATTTTTCACACAAAATAGAAACAATTATAATTATTTATTAATGCTTTTGTGGTTTGGATTATTATTATTATGGGAATTTTTAATTATAGACCACATTTTGTTATTAATTATTTATTAAAAATATAAATACTGTACAATGTTTCGACTCTGAAGTCGTTTTCAAGTACTGTTTACTTGGCTGCGACTCAAGCGAACTAACCTCAAAGGGACCGTTACGTGCATTTTTTATACACCGACGTCAACGCCATCTACAGTCATTCCTATGAAGTTAGACACAAATTCTTGTAGATGGGGCGAAAAGTTGTGCATAGGAATGACTGTATATATATATATATATATATAATGCACGTAGCTGTCCCTAGAGTTTAGTTCACTTGAGTTGGAGCAAGTGCACAGTACTTGTAAACGACTGCAGAATAAGCAGTCGAAACCTTGTACAGTATTTATATTTTTAATAAATAATTAAAATGTAGTCTATAATTGAAAACTCCCATAATAATAATTATAATTATTGTTTAAAAAAAAGTATTAACAGAAATTCAATAGCATCATTTGCCCAGAATCTTTCTGGTGAGTTGATACACGAACCCGTCAATGTACAGAAAAATACGGGGGTATAAAAAAAATACCATTTTTATACTGCATGTCTTTCAATACATTGGCTGGTTATTGTACTATTTGAAACAATAATGTACTATATATTATCTAAATGGAGTCGGTCGGTTATTTGCTGGCCACATCAGTTTATCTTTTAAGAAAACAAAAGGGCGGGGATGTGTAACTATCGTTCAAGTTTTAAACTAACTTTTATTAAAAAACATTTGAAGAAAAAACATTTGAAAGATAGTTTTACAATTTTTCTTTTTGTTTAATCTAGTTTCGTAGCAATATGACAGATAAACTTTAATATTTATAACTTGATAATTTATATCCCAAATATGGGCGGCTGCAGGATAGATAATCGATATTAGGGAAGAACAGCTTTTATGAAGCCAAAAAAAAAAATATTTAAAATATAATTTAAAAAAATAAAATAAATAATAAAATAATTAAGCTAGATTTCGTCACATTATTTTAGGCGCTATTAAGGTGATAAATCTACTATTCAAAATATAGATATCGATATTTTTATATTTATACAGAAAACAATTAATTTACATATCCAAATCCAAGAGAGGCTTCAGTCCTTGTGCCTCCCCTTCCCTGCGGACGCCCATGATTCCATTTTTTAATAAAAAAAATAAAATTTTTAAATAATTTTTAAAAAAATTTGCGGAATTTATTAAATTCAATTTTTTTTTTTACAACATTTATCAGTATTGTGATAAGTTTTTTTTTATTTATTTTTTTTTTTTGAATAAAATTTTTAAAAAAATCATAAAATGATACAATATAAATTTATATCTTGAGTTTTAAATAAATAACAATGTTTTACCATAAATGATTTATGAAAAATAATTAATAATGATAAAAAAAAAATTTTAAAATATGTGGCCTTAATCACAGCTTAACGTGGATTAATATTATCATATATATAAATATATACACAAATGTATATATAGAAATATATACTTGTAAATTATATAATTGATTTATTTCTAATTACAAAATAAAAAATATTAAATAAAAATAAAAAAAAATTATTTTCAAAATTTATATTACTTCATTTATGAAGTTTAAAATAAATTAAGAATAATTTGAAATGAATCTCTTTAAGATTCATTTATTTAAAAATACATTATTGTTTTAAAATATATTTAGTTACTTATTAGTGGACATTTTTAACATGAGGATCATTAATTGATAAAATCTCTTCAAGTTTTGAAAGAGTATGTATTTGAATCGAATCATAAAACGCTAAGTGTCTTGCCAGAATCTCAAATGGTATTGCTTCGAGTGGTTGAGCAATATTCTCTTGATCTATTTCTTCACAGATTTCAACTAAATTTGAAATAAATTGTTGCCATTCGGGAACTTGTGGCTTGATTTGAAGCCTATTATTATAATCATCGACTTGTATAATAATTCTTATTATAGTCGAAATTCCAAACTAAAAAAGAAAAGAAATATTAGATTAAGAGTGGTAATCGTTACCAGAAGCGTCATTGGGGGGGGGGGGGGGGGGGGGGGGGAGGCATTTACCCCTTCAAAGGGCTCTGATTTTTTTTCAAATTCTATATTATTCTAAATAAAATATTTCAAAATAGATCAATGAGTATATAAATTGTACAAAATTAAACTATTAATTAAATTATATAAATATCTTTTGGCCAAATTTTAGTACCAATTTGTAAGTGAATTTTAAGAAAAAAAAAAAAGTTTGTCACCCTTCCCCAAGAAAAGTTGAAATGACGCCACTGATCCTTGATTCTAGTTGAAACATTTTAAATAGGTAAAAATTAATCTAATCAATATAAATTAATTAATAAGTAAAATACTTAGATATATTTCAATTTACTAATGAATAAATTCAAACATTAGCCGAGAAGATAAAGCTGTTATGATTATAATCGTGAATTGAAGATAACTCGAGTTCAAATCCAACTCATGGCAAAAAAATTTATCCAACCCTATTTGAGATTCCTCCTCCTGAGGAAGGAAACGGGAACCCATCTCAGTATTATTTCCATGAAAATTAGTAACCACAACGATATTAATGACTCAAGAGAGAGAAGAAATGAAATTGAAACATATTTTAACAGGTCTTTATGAATTTTTTTGGAAAAATATATCGACTCAAACTTTAAGAAGGGAGATCTCCGACCATCCTCCCTAAGATAGTAGAATAGAATAGAAAGATATTTATCACAAAAATAATTATACAAATATAAATATAATGAAACAAATATAATATTTCCTCTTTTTGGGTTTCGGGTTCTAATCAGTTTTTTTTCTTTTCATTATTTACTCTTCGTCTCCTGGCATCGTGGCATGAGACGGGTTACCGGCCTGGTTTAACAACTGAGATTAAGATCTGCACACTTTCGGGTGGCGACTGTTGACTTTGCCTGGGTCATGGCTTGCTTAATACCGATGGTGTCATTATGAGTCAAGACGGGAGATTTGCCAATTGTATCAATAATACATATTAACAAGAATATGCATATAACTATGAAAAATATTATTAGGGCTAATCGAGCTCATAAGCTCTTGCCAGCAGATACATAAAGCTATCGATCTATCTCCTTCGTCTTCCCCATCAATCTTCTCTATTAACTCAATCTTTTAGTTGCTGGGACCTCCTTGCAGTTCCTTCCACCATTCTTTCATTTCCCGTCCTAGCTTCTCTTTTATCTCTGGGGCATTCTTCTACATGTCTTACATGACGTTTCTATTTTGCTACAGTCTACCTGAATGGTTTGATCCATTTCTGTTTTTACAGCATCCTCTCAAAGGTTAACAGAATTTTGCTTCTGTGTACCTCTTCCAGTACACTCCAATTCTGCCCTCGAACTTCCTCGCCATCAGTGATCCCAATTCCGCGGAACACCCATTTCTCAGGTTTCTCAAATGTTCTTAGAAGCATGTTCTTGGCCATCTTTCTTGGTGCATTTTCCCTATCTTCATTATATATTTTAACATTCTTTTTGATGCTATGGTTTTCAATTTTACGCTTCCCATCTTTCTTTCTTCGCCAGATGTAATCGTCTCTCTAGGATAGTATAGGTTGAATATAAGAAACCGATTGGAACTAGAAAATATTTGGTTATCTAGAAAAATACACAAAAAGGAGGAGAAATTAGAGGTTGCCAGTAGATGGACTGCTATGTCCAGAGGTCAGTTAGGTTTGAGGACTTTTTACACATTTTGATGGTATTTTGTATTCTCTATTTGTATAAAATATTCAAATTTTAGATTACAATTTTGAAAAATAACCATAGTTTATTTCAAGCAGTCAACATTTAAAACGCAAATTTGGAACTAAGGTGCTATGGGAAATTAAATATATCTCGACACAAAAAAATCTGGTGTGATAAGCACAGTACACATCGTTCGATTATCGAAGGACCAGTCACACCAGATTTTTTTTTTTATAAATAAATTACAAAATAAAACTTACCGAATTTGTCATTGCACTTTGTAAATTTTTTTCGTTAAACATTTTTACAAGTTGAATTAGATCTGTCAAGTTAGATTTATAGATAGCAAATTCTTTAAATATTGTATAAAATCTTGGTAATATTTGATGATTTATATCACGACGTTGAATTACAGAAAAATTTCGAAATAATTTGGTCCATATTTCCATAATATCATTTTTATAAGATTCACTTTCCATTAAATGGGGAAGAAATCGTATTAAAAAAGCCTGAAAAAATAAAAAAATTTATTAATAATGTTTTAATGGTTTTGTTTTTAAATTTTTGATTGAAGATGGATGTAAGAAAATGAATTTTCGTTAGGACTTTCGGCTAAATAAAGTGTTAGTTTAAATATTTCGATACCAGTATCGAAGTCTTAACGAAAATTAAGTAATTTTTTAAATGAACTAAAAGATTTTATCGAATTGAAGGAGAACTTCATTTGGAGTCTAAATTCATTGAAGAAGACGAACCATTAAAGGAGACAACAGCTTAAATAAAGCAATTAATATTTCTAAACTTAATTTAAAAATAAGAGAGCCCAAGTTGTGCATATGAGGGAAGGGGGTATGACAAATCCTAGTTGTATCACACTCGAAATGAAGCCTGATTCGCCATTCCCCCAGGGTTTTAGGATGTGGCTTGATAATTTTATATTAAATATACTAACAGATTGTCTAATTTAGTGGTTCCCCGACTGAGGGCGATTTGGATTATCAGAGGGGCAATAAATAAGTGGGGGGGGGGGGGGGGAGCGATGAGTATTCCAAAGGGAAAAATTATTAGAGTTTACTAAAATTTAAAAGAACAAAAATCAAAGAGAAAATCAGAAGAGGACGAAAAATTGTCATAAAAATAAAATAGTCTGAAGATAATCCCAATCTAGAATCGAAACGTCACTTTTGTTTTCATTCAGGGTGGTTAAAAAAAACCACTTTTTTAGATTTTGACCAGGGCCCTGGTCAAAAGTGATTAAAACCGTCCAAAATTGGTTTTAACCACAAAATTAATTTAAATTGTATTGGATACCAATCAATTTGAATAAATAGGGACGGGATCTAAATGGTCTAAAAGGCCTCCGATGCCGAAAAAGGCCTTAAATTAAATTTAAAAATATATATATATATTCAATTTGAACCAAGTAAATTTGTGTTAGTACAGCAGGTATATTTCTACAAGGTGCATCAATTGATACTAGAGCCAAGAGTGACCGGATAAAACTACATTGGTTGTTTTTATATAGGCATACGGTAATAAAATTGTTTAAAATAATAAAAATGTACACCTTACTTCAAATTAAAATTAGGCATACAATGAAAAGGGAGCGATATGTGTAGTCAACCTCTAGAAGGGGACTGGCCTAATTAATCAAAAAAATGATTATAACATTTTACCTTTCCTTTCCTAATTCCAAATGATGTGCATAACAAATCGTCATTTGATAATCCGGAGATTATCTTTAAAATTATCTCTTGTTTATTTTCAGTCACTAAGGTTTTTAATTCTGGGATATTACTTGACATATCTTCAAGTTTTAACAGCAAAGTATAGAGCTGAAATTATTTATTAATGATTAAAAAAAAAATAATAATATTAAATATGGAGTATAAAAATTGGCATACCTTTTCCAATTCTAAAAGATATTGTTTGGTTTTTTTAGACTCATGAGAAGATAGATATGATATTGTTTCTAAATTTTCTTTCGCAATCAGTTCCATATCTATTATTTTTCTTGGAGCAGTAACACTTCCAACCTAAATTAAAAATATTATTGAAGTTTACATATAAATAACATGTTGTCGTACAACAGTCAAGAGAGTAGAGAAAAATAATTAACACCGCTTTGTATTGAAAATCGTGTGCATAAACTAGATAAGAAAATTAAAAAAAAAAAATTACTTGTAGTTTTCCTAAAGAATTTTCAAACTGGGTTGGTATATACGTTTTGAGAGGTTGGTCTCTTTGATTATCTTTTCTTTCTGTGAATCTATTTTTACCCCATCCTGGTTTCTTTGAAGCCAGCGTCTGAAATAAATAAAATAAACATTTATTGTATTAGTAATTTCTGTCCTCGGTATATTATTGATGTTTTATTATTTGACAATCAGAGAGAAATAAAGGAATTTGGGCTGGCAAATATAATTATTCAAAACTCTACCTCTTTGATTAATGATTTTTAGTTTAAAACTTAGGGCTTATTTAAGTCGTAGAGAGATCGTGAAATTAGACAGTTCATGAACTGTCTAGACATTTCATGAACTGCAGCCAGATCGTGTAATGGTCAAACAGTTACATGATCTGGCTAAAAATTTTAGACAGTTCATGAAATGCAATTGGGCCTTAGACAGATCGTGTAATGCTCAAGAATTACATGAAATGTCTAAATTTTTTAGGCAGTTCATGAACTGCCTAACAGCTGTTTTGCCGATCGTGTACTGTTTGTTTTCAATGCTCGTGCAGAGCTTCTGACGTGCAATGCACTACTAAAAGAAGTGCGTGCAAAAAAGCTAACGTTTTGTGTAACAGCCGATGTCACTCAAGTTTACCCTGCGTTAATAAATAAAAATTTAATTAAATAATTTAATGAAATAAAGGACGAAAGATTTTATATTTTAAGCTTTGTAAATAAATGTAGTTCATGAACTGCCTAAAAAATGTAAACATTTCATGTAATTCTCGAGCATTACACGATCTGTCTAAGGCCCAATTGCATTTCATGAACTGTCTAAAACTTTTGGCCAGATCATGTAACTGTTTGACCATTACACGATCTGGCTGCAGTTCATGAAATGTCTAGACAGTTCATGAACTGTCTAATTTCACGATCTGTCTACGACATTTATATATAGATTTAGTGTTTATTTTTCTCGAGCTTTAAACAAGTGCCTTGGGCTGTTTTGCCAGTCAACTAAATATACCGTATATACTTGAAATGACATTGAGTGTCTCAATGTTTAGTTACACCAATTGGTATAAAAAAATGAAACTTCTACATAAAATTCATATTCATAATATGAAAAAAGTTAGAAAATTGGTCAGATATTTTAATCAAGAAAATCCAAATTTTCAGGACTCTACCTTACTAACTCAACCGGAGTGGAGGGGGCGCAGCGTTACGAAACGCTTTGAAGGGGTAGAAATCGAACTTGGTATAGTGCATAAAGAAGTTCTACTTCAAAATAAATTCCTCTCAGTTTGTCCGAATTTTTTAACTATATTCTAATATGCGAATTACTTAAAAATAAAATATCTTATATATATATTTATAAATATATCAACATTAAGGCATAAGACATCGCCAGAAAATATAAGAGTCTTATGATTTTTGAAAAATATAAGATATATATATTCACTCTTATAAATCTAATAAAAAATGTTGATTGAACATTTACCAGATAATAATAATCATCGACATAAGGATTATCCGAACTTATTTGCATTGTTTGGATATTGAGAAGCCATTGCTTTTCTCTGGATGACATAAGTCCAGCATATTCATCAAATTCCTGCGGATCATATCGATTATATCCTTAAAAAATAAAAAAAAAATAAAGAATTAAACTTTACTTAGAAAGTGAATATGTCACTAAGTTAATTGATAATACCTTGTTGTCGGTTGTTGTGATTTCTATGTTGATTATTGTAAAAATAATGATTTTGCTGATTATGACTATGCTGATTTTCATGGGGATGATGATGGTTTTGATGATATTGATGATTTATAAGATGTTGACCTTGGTAATTTCTTCTTAAATCATTTTGGTTTCTATAATTGGGGTGATGATCACGATCTCGAGGGATATAACGTTGATTTTGAACGAAAATTTGTCTATGTGGAGTATGGTGATGGATTTCACCATGAGCTGTGAAATTCACAATTATTAATATCAAATTATAAGGATTCGGAGAAATAAGCTGTTTTCTCACGAGCCACTTAATTTTACAATGGTACCTTGAAATTCGAACGCCGCATAACTAGGAATCTGAACTATTGATAAATTTTTTGAAATTTGATCGTCGCTTTGGAAACCGAACGTCTGATCCCTTATTTAAGTTTTTATCCAAATATGATTCTTTTCTATTACACTATAGTTCCGGGATGACCGAGCTGTAGCTCGGTGATATTTTCTTTTAATAAAATTGGAAAAAACTAAAAAAGTACATCAGTCAAGTACTAGTACCCGAATTTTCTCAAAGATGAGACCTAGCCCATTTTCATATTGGTACCGAGAAGAGTATATATTTAAAATTTGATAAAAATCATTAGAGCCGTTTTCGAGAACTGAAGGGCTTAGGGGTCTTCCACATATTACGTAACGCGTTAGGGGACGGGGTCTGGACAAAACGTTACTAAATGTGACTTGGGGGACCCGAGGGTTTATCTAAGTGTGACATAAAGTTGAATTTATAAAGGGGGGGGGGGGTGATATAATATTTCTAAGGGGGTTTGTATGTTTGTATGTGACTAACTGCGACATGAGGGGGGGGGGGGACTAGAAAATCGTCAAAAAAGGCGTTACGTAACATATGGACGACCCCTTATATATAAACAAACGTAGAGTGAGGGACAATATTAAGTCCCACCCATGCGTTTTCTACTTGTGATTATTTCATTGTTTTTATAAAAGAAAATAAAAATCTTTATTGAAAATTATCTAGGTTTGAACCTTGAAAGTTTCCATTAAAAAATATATCATATTTTTTTTAAAAACAATGAAATAATCACAAGTAGAAAACGCATGGGTGGGACTTAATATTGTCCATCACTGTACATTACTCGTTTAATAGTATAAGATAAGATACAGTGAATGATGATTCAATTTTTTGGATAAATTCAGATCCGTTAATCCGGAGCTAAACCCGCAGTTGCCTCATCCCTATAATTACAATTTACTGTATTTTGATAAATATATTTTAAAATTTGATTTTGTTCGAGCCTGGAACAGATTAATTTAGTTAGCATTATTTACAATGTCTTAGAACTTTTGTAATTCGATTGCCGTCTAGGAACGGGTAATTTTCATATTCCCAGGTACCACGGAACTTAATTTTCCATCAAATTGGTGTTTAAAAAAACAGCTTGTTTATTACTACGATTAGTTAAAGTAAATAATTCAAAAATTATTTTTTATAAAGAAGGTGAATAATATAAAACGAATACATACATAAAATAGAATTTGGGCCCAATCCAGGTCCAATATTTGGTGGACATGGTGTTTGGGAATTATGAAAAAAATTTCCAATTGGAGGAATCCCTGAAGGATGATGAGGCCTTGTATTCTGAAATCAATTCAAGAGATATGAAATAGAATAAATATTATAAATAAATATGTATATTAGGGTGTTTCATTTGAAACCAACATTTTTTTTTATTTTCGCGGACACACCGCTTCGAAGTTTTCAACACTTAATTTTAATTTTAAGTACATTGATGGACAATATTAAGTCCCACCCAAGCGTTTTCTAATTGTGATTATTTCAATGTTATTAAAAAATATATATTGTTTAATGGAAACTTTCATTTCAACTTCAAACTTAGAAAATTTCCAAACAAAGATTTTCATTTTCTTTTTATAAAAACAATGAAATAATCACAAGATGAAAACGCATGGGTGGGACTTAATATTGACCCTCACTGTACTTCCTCCCGATCGTTGAATTTTTCCCATTTAAATAACATGTAAATCATTGTAATTTTTTAAAATTGTTATAGCTCAGTTCGATTTTATGATTTTTCATTGCGATTAGTCGCAATCTGTAGTGTATTAGACACTCTTTAAAATGTCCAGTATTGTTTTATTGTTACTCAGGGGCGCCGGAACGAATTTGAATCAGGGGGGGGGGGCAAAAAATTTTTTTTTAGAAAATTAAAATAATTTAATATGTTTAAATAGTATAAAACAAAAACGAATCTACTATAAAACTTTAAATTTTAAATAAAATCACAATTTTAATAAAATTAAAATTTTAAAAAATTTGGTAGTGATTTTATCAAAAATTTTTGGAAAAAAATGAATTTCTTACTCTTTTAATTTTTTTTTAATTTACAAGATTTTATTTTTCAAAAGTAAAAATGTATCATTTTTAAAAATAAATGAAATAAAAAAAGAAATTTTGCTCCCCTCTGCCCCCCCCCCCCTGTTGGATGCCGGGGGGGGCAATGTACCCTTGCCCCCCCCCCCCAGTTCCGGCGCCTATGTTGTTACTTACACCATTTCGTCGGTGTCGGCCTCCAAAGTCCTATTTCAATGCATTTCCATGAAAATTGTCATATTTTCTTTGTTGTTAATAAAACCGCTGAAGATACAATAAATAACCTATGGATAAACTTGCAGGAAATTAAATTTTCTACATAAAATGCCTTATGAAATATTTAGCTCGAAGTGCGTTATTCACAAGATATATTCAGTACAATAAAATTTTTTAACTTTATAACATATAACCAAGTATTTATTAATTTAAATAAGCGAAAAATGTAGGTACCGCCGGGAGTCGCACCACGGATCTGTCGATTTACGCTCAACATGCCCTACTAGTGGACCACAGTACCGCATTCGCTTATTTTAATTTAATTTCCTGCAAGTTTTTCCTTAGTTTTTTATTGTCTCTTCATCCGTTTTATTAATAAGAAAGAAAATATGACAATTTCATGGAAATAGGACTTTCGAGGTCGACACCGACGAAACAGTTCAAGTATAGATTGTGAATAATCGCAATGAAAATGATTTTTGATCATATAACCGGACTGGGCTATAACAATTAAAAAAAAAAAAAACAACAAAACAATGATTTACATGTAATTTAAATGGTGACGATCGAGGGAAAGTACTTCAAATTAAGGCCTGAAATTAGGCCTGAAACTTAGAGGGAATTTTTTTTCGATGTTTGGAACAATATTTCGGTGTGTTAAAAAAAATGTTGGTTTCAAATGAAACACCCTAATGTATATATATAAATATAAATATTTACGTTATTTTTTGCTAATTCTCGATTCTCCCTTTGTTGAAGAAGGTTCCTTTCTAATTCTTCAACTGTTTGAACACTTTTGGTAGTAGTAGTTAGCGGCTGATTTAATAAGATTATAGGAGGTGGTTTTTGAAGGCCTTGCCATGGCGGTATCCATGAATAAGAAAGAGGTGTTTCCGAATTAACATTGGCATTCTTTAAAAGACAAAAATAAATAAATAAATATTTAATTTTGCGATGTAATTCATTAAATAGTTACGGTAGAAAGATTAGAAGACTCTTCAGGTTCGGGACTATCTAAAACCAATTGGGAAATTTCAGCTTCGATATCAGAATTATCTTCTAGATTTATTTTTGTTAACGTAGACCTCGATTGTTCCGTTAATATTGCCAATTTTTCATGATCTTGTTCCCAATCGCCCTCTAAAATATCAGAGAAAAAGTGAGCATTAGTGTTTGTAACATATATATTGTGAAAAGTTTCAGTAACTGGGTGTACGAAGATAAAATATCTCGGGTTTAGTTGAGATTTATTAGACGTTTTTCGACTTCCTTTTGGAGTCATATCAAGAGTGATGGGTTAAGAAGTAATGATGGTGGTGGTTTGTTTTATGGGTCACAGTCAAAAACCCTCAATGTTACTTCTATAGCTGAAGTTAATTTAAAAAATGTATGGTTACAATGTCTTATTAATAAAATTTTAGTAAGAAATGAGTGAAATATTTAAAATTTATTTTTATCAAAATTCATCATTGATCAAATATTAAGAGTTAATTAAATATTTCCTCTGATTTAATATTCTTTAATCATTACACTATCTTTTCAATAAGTTAATTCCATGAATAATTCTAGGATTGAATCAAAATCCTCCACAATATCAATTTCTATATAAAATCAATTAGATAACAGTCACAATCTTTTAAGAGTGGAAAAGAAAAATTTTTAAATGAAATTAAATTTGTTTTTCTTGAAATTACACTCATTTTAAAGAATATGGAATAATACTCAGGGCTCACTTCAAGTAGAAAAATACTTTAATTAAATAATATAACATTTTATTAGTCGGGATAGGTCAAATAAAATTTTATATATATATATTAACAAGTAGCAAATTAATAGCTTTATATTTAATTAACTCTTATTAATTCCCCTCCCCTCCCTAGGTAGATATAAAAGAGGGAGGGCTTAACACAAAAGTCTTGATTGCTACTTAATTTGAAAAGAATTGATCCAGAGGATGCTGATAAAATTGTAATTTTCCAAATTTTGGGCTCTTTTTAGCGGCGTCTGAGGACCAATTCATGCCAAATTGTAAGACATACTTAGGATCTCATAGGATTTTTTTATATGTAAAGTTTGGTTCTTATTCGATGAGTGATTCAGAGATATAACTTGTTTATGGGCCAGATTTTATTGACAATTTTATGATTATATATATAAATGATTATATTTAGTCGTATTTATAAGCAATATTATACTTGCAGAACCCTTAAAAATGTTTTGGCGGAATTCTGGTTGGGAAACTCTCTGCTAAAATATCCTCTTATTTTGATTCTGGGTCGGGGGGGGATTCGTACCCCAAAATCATCCCTCTCTGGATACACCTATGAGTACGGGAAAATTACTAATCAATCTTAAAAAAAAAAAATACTTTTTTAATTTATTTTAGAGTCTAGTACAGTGGGCGCCACAAGTGTCTGTTATGCTCGAAAGTGGAGCTTTGAGATTAGGCAACAAATCTTAAAAGTAGCTTTTCCCCTTCAGTTGCTTTAAAAAGAGATCATTTATTTATTTTAAAAATATTGGTTTGCTCAAGGCTCCACTCTCGAGCAGATCAGTCACCCACTGTACAGAGGCTCAAGTGTCATCCCACTTTGGGTGGGAGTCTGCATAGTTCACACAGTCAGATTTTTACAAATAAAAATGAATGAATGAATATTAAAAAACTTTGTGATGTATTATGTCATTTGATATGAGGAGTAATCAATGAGTTCGGTCATAATTGACATCTATCTATCAATACAACAATTAAGCTAGATTTGGAAATATTCAACAATCAAAATTTTGTCTTTTTTTGAGAAGAGTGTGTGTGTGTGTGTGTGTGGAGGAGAGCTTTCACAGTTGTTATTATTAATTAAAAACTCATAATTTCGTATAAAATATGGTTTTAGTTACTCTTTCTTCATATAAAATTCAGGTACAATCATTAAGAGTTTTAGCAAAAAATTTTTTGTATGTAAATCCATGGTACAGTCATAGACCTGGTCACAAGGATTTATTATAAATTTAAAATTATGCTATTTACAAATGTTGTTATATTTTGGCAGAAAGCTTGGTACTCATTTGCTCCAATTCATTTTTATTTCCTTGCTCTTGAAGGGAAGTGTAAAGCCTCTCAATTACTGTTTCTAGTACTCTCTACTATTTATTAATGGCAAAGAAAAGTACCTTTACCTTGTATTCGTTAATTTTTTTGACAATAAAACTCTTTATGATTTGCATTTGAATTTTACCAGAAGAATATAGAAATAAATTTCAGTTTGGAGTTTTTAATTTATAAATTCTCTTACAATAAAGAGAATTTTTACTTTAAAAAAGCTAACAAATTCCATCATATCCAAAAACACTTGTCGACAAGGTTTTCTTCACAAGAAATCCGATTAGTGAATCTAGTACATGTGTATAGAAAAATAAAAGAAAATGTGCTCTAATGCTGACTTTCATAAGCAATCATTAGATATTTAATTTCTACACGAATTACGAAAAACTAAGTGTAGTGAGATTGAATTTTTTATGCTTTTTTTTCCCTTCGTGCTTATTTGAACATACTTTACGAATATTTATAAAAATTTTAAAAATAATTCAAAACATTATTCAGCAAAACGTTCACGTAAAGCAAATCCTTCGGCAACTTCGCAAATATCGCCTTGCCCTGGCTAGGGCCCTCTGGACCCCCTACTCTGGCCTGCGGCTGACCCTCACAGGTGGGAGGGTAATCTTGTGGGACTGGCCCAAATACAAAATACACACTTTGGGTATGTTCGGTTAGCAAATAAAGTTTCTGTCATTATGAACGGAATTTCACTGTAAATAGTATGATGTGTTTTGTTTTACATGTTTGTTTATATAATGATCAATATATGTTTAATAAACTTAGGAGGATTCTAGGACTAGTCAAAACAGTTTCGTCAGATTTGGGAAATATTGGGTTTCTTAAACTATGGGTCACGACCCCAAATTTTGGGGTCGCGAGATTTTAATGTAAAATATTTAAATAGATGTTGCTTTTTGAGGTTGTGGCTGGTGATGTGATAATAATGGAGGAATGGAGATATCTACAGTGAGGGACAATATTAAGTCCCACCCATGCGTTTTCTACTAGTGATTATTTCATTGTTTTTATAAAAGAAAATGAAAATCTTAATTGGAGATTTTGTAGGTTTGAACAATGAAAGTTTCCATTAAAAAATATATATTTTTTTTAAAAACAATGAAATAATCACATGAAGAAAAGGCTTGGGTGGGATTGTCCCTCACTGTACATGCACACAAATGATTGAAGGTGTCCTGAAACAAACTAACAAAATAATCCCAAAAATTTTATTTGATATTCATCTGGGGTGGCTAAAAAACACACAATAATAAATTTGGTCATGAATGAAAATTTTTTAATAAACCCTGGTCTATTCAATGCTTTTTTTCTATTAAAAACCAAAGACACGAAAAAAGTTGGTTAGCAATTGATTTGGTATTCCCTCTCTGCTTAGTGTGTGAAAAAATAGAGTTCGATTCTGTATGAAGAATAATAAAAGCTATAAGTAAATAGACAAAGGTTTAAATTTCCAACTCTAAATCACTAAGCAAGAAAGACACTTAAAGACTTCAATTATATTGATGCATATTATTTTGGATGAGAAAAAACATTGAAGGATAGAACTTCAATCAAGTGTCACTCTTGTTTGGTTGTGTTATATATATCAAACTTGTTTAAAAGAAAAATAGAGTAATAATAATAATAATATTAAATTTATATAATAAAAGCAATTTGCTGATAAAGGATTATTTCTTCTCTTTTTTTTTAAAGAGAAATGGATGACGTTTTTATATGTTTATTTAATGAATTTCTAGGATTATTTCTTTTTAAATAGGTTGGGTATTTTAATAAGATTAATATTAAACTTGCCTAAAGCCTCTGTGCCAAAAGTTTCCTCATTAAGAGCATCATACTCTGCTTCTTCTTCAATCTGCCCACATCCAAGTCCCTCAAGTTCGTCCGAACTCTTGACAATAAAACAGAAAAAATTTTCAAATTATTAGTCTATTTTTTAAGTGATTTAAAAAATAAGAATTCTTTAAAATATTAATATTTAATGTAATTGATCAAAAAAATATTAATTTTTTTAATAGAGGGGGAAATTAATGTTAGAGTGTGATTTTTAATTTATTGGTTATAAAATTAAAAACAATATTTTTATGGAACGAATAAAAAAACAAAACGAATAAAGAATATTACCGGGAGATTGTGATCACTTTTAAAGAAATCGTCCATCTGCATTCATTAGTCCTGGATCATGAATAAAGTGGTTCTGAATTGCATGGGCTTGGGACATTCATTTCAGACAACCCGAATTTAGACACGATTGCATTGGACACGATCACCATCAACCATCAACGCAATTATTAGCGCGCCACTTTTCACTTCAAATTTTCCATTAATTATCTCTCAAATTATTCCCCAAACTCAAGAATACCTATTTATATCAAATATTTAAAAATTATCTATTATTTTTTAAAAATTTAAAAAATAAACTTAAAATTACATAAGAAATATTAATATAGACAGTGGCTGTTTTGTTTATATAGCAGGAGCAGCCAAAAATAAAAAGCCTTCCATTTTTACAATTCAACGAGACGTTTCAGGATAATTTTATGTCCCATCTTCTAAATTATTAATGTCCCGGAGTTGGTCGTATGGGTACAATACATGCATTTTGATGTATCATATGTACAGGCGAGTTGTCGAATCTTACTTATTCAGCATAGATAATATAGAGTGTAAATGTCTGTCAAACTTGTCAAACAGTTCTCCTACCAAACCGTTAGGTGGCGTTTGAAACATAGTCTTCTCATATATATATATATATATATATATATATATATATATAATATATATATGTTCTTGGAGGTTTATATGTATGATCTGTGATACATATATACATAATGACATCTAACAGCTCCGAAGATGGCCTTAAATCAGGGCCGAAACGTTAGCTGTTGAAAATAAATTCTTTTAAAGAACAAATCCTGGCTGCATTTTCTTCTATCATTTATTCCTGATTTTTTTTTTTGTCATATATCATGTGATTATTTCATTGTTTTTAAAAAGTTTATTATATATTTTTTAATGGAAACTTTCATGGTTCAAACCTAGAAAATTTCCAATAAAGATTTTAATTTTCTTTTATGAAAACAATGAAATAATCACAAGTAGAAAACGCATGGGTGGAAATTGATATTGACCCTAACTGTACAGCAACAAATGTCAATAAAACGGGCAGGTTACAATAAATGGTACAACTTAAGGTAGAATTGTTATACATTATTACTTTGTACTGGTATGCACATTTATTTACATATCTATAAAATAAATTGACATCAATCACAGCTATATACATAAAATCAAGGTGCGACGCTAGAATCGCGGTGTACCGACACAGATGAATTTTCATCTGTTAAATTCTGTGAGTAATAATAAATAAAATTATCCTGAAACGTATCTTTGAACAGTAGCGTAACTAGGTGGGGGCGAAGGGGGGCGCTCGCCCCCTCCGCCCCAGGCGCATCAAGCCTTTGGCGCCCCTCTATACCGACATAGCCGCCCTAAGGCATCTAAAATATAGCTCAGGGACTGTGATTTTATCATATTCTTTCCATAGATTGTCCAAAAACACGAATAGTTTTCTTTTAAATTATATTTTAAATTATATTACAACTTAAAAAACAAAGCCCTTGTTGAGCTTCGCCCCCTCCGCCCTCAAAGGCTAGTTACGCCGCTGTCTTTGAATTCTAAAAATCGGAGGTTTTTATTTTTAGCTGCTCCTGCTCCTTCTCCTGTTGTACATAAGAAATATATTTTTAAAATTATTTTCGGAAATCTTAATCACAAGTTAGGAACAAATACAAGTTTTCATCTTAATAAAATTAATTTAGAATATTTAATAATCTTTTAAATTTTAAATAACCCTTTCAATTAAATAAAAAATAAATATTGCGGAGTTATAAAAAGAGCAGTCAATTTTATATTCTATTATATTTATATTTATGATTTCACACTATTGAGAAATTAAAATTGTATTTTTCTTTTAACAAATTATTATTATTATCATTATTAAATTTGTTATTATAAATTTAATTTTGGAGTGGATAAATAGGCAGGATTTAATTTTGTTGACATTTATTATTATAAATTATATTTTTAGAAAAGACTATATAGTTCGTAAATGCATTCAAACAGTCCAACCGGTGCGTAAATAATCAATTCCGTAAATAACCGATTTCATCCGAACATTCACGAAGTTCTAAACAAAACCATCAACTATCAACTGCTATTCTCTAATTTAAATCATATTATAATGTTTAAATAAATTTTTATAAAGTTGTTTCTTTTGTTTTTTTTAATTAATTAAACACGAAATAATATGTAAAAGTGTTACTTTTTAATGTGTGATCTTTAAATAGTGTAAATAATTTATTATTGGAAGAAATTTTATTTATTTGGAAAAGGTAAGAGATTTCAAACGATTTTAATATTATTAAATTACATTTAATTATAATGGTTATGTTATTCAATTTGTGATAGAAAAATCGTTGACATTAAGAGCCGGGTATAGCCTTGTAACAGCTGTCGTGTGTCAGAGACAGTGTCAGGCGATCATGCCGGGGCCGCGTGATCACCTGATCACCCACCTCCCTTGTGTTCCCTTTCGGTTTGTCAATATTCTTTATCTTGACACATAAAAAAAACATTAAATTTCATTCTTATTTATTATATAGTCATCCGAAAATAAATTTCATTTTAATGGAATATTGGTATTGTCATTCCTTTTTGGCTTGGATAAAATAAAAGTTATTTTTTCTTGACCAATTAACTTCAAAATATAGATTTAGTATTTTTATTATCTCAATATTAAACTTTTGGACATTCAAATTGTAAGATTATGGAAATAATTTTTTTATACAATTCTTAGTCTTTGCAAAACAAAAAAAATAAGAGGTCGGAAAATGAATTTGAAAAAATACTACACCAATAAAGTATACATCAATCAATTTTCAGGGCAAAATGAGAATATACATTTTAAAGAGGATCTAAAAAAAATTGCTCATGAAATTTAATCAAAATCGTTAGAGCCAATTTTGAGAAAATTGAAAAAAACTGAAAAAGTACATCAGTAAAGTGTACTTCAAACAATTTTCACGAAAAATTTTACGGATATACTTTTTAAAGAGCATGTAAAAAATAATTGATTTTTGAATTTTAAACTAAATCGTTAGAGCAGATTTTGAGAAATTCGAAAAACTGACTACTAGTACTTTTTGGCCGATTTTGTTCAAAAGCTTATTTTGAGTGTCCGGGGGGAGGGGGTATAAGTATATAAAATTTACGGGACCCACTTTTTTTGGACTCAGGGGACCTCAAAACAGCCTATATCCATCAAAATCGAATTTTTGGCATGTTCGCAATACTTTCTCTATATATTACATATATAGGTATTAAAAAGTAAAAGGTTTAGAGAATTTTCATTATCTGATCTGAGTATCTATTGGCCAAATTAATTTATTTTACAATTTTGTACGTTTTTTTGTTGCTGGGCCAAACGTTATAAACCAAGTTAATTTCATTGTTGTCATGGGTTATACATTAACATTAATGATAATAAAAATATAGAGTTAGATTTATAACAACCAACTATTATTGTATAAATCTTGCTTTATTCTTTTAGCGATGGTCCATTTTCCATATAGATGACTTAATTTATTGGCCGAAACATTGTAATTTTGGATATGATAAAACGAAATGCTTTCAATATTAAAACAATTATAATTTAATACATGCGTTCTTGGCAAATTCTCTGTTTTTATGGGTGTATTATTTATTTGTAAAAATAGATAAATTACAACATTTGCATTTTTTTCTTCAAATAACAAATTTACTGCAATGAGAGTGATGCATTTTTTTCATTTGTTTTTGTTTTTGTTTTTTATAAAATAACATCTTTATTGGAATTCTCTTTTACATTTAAAACAAAAAAGTTTTCATTTTAAGTTTTATTTTTCTAAATATTTAAATAATTACATGAGAAATCCATCGGGATGCATTAATATTGACCATGACTGTCAGTGACGGCGCTAGCATTCTCAGTGAGGGGGCAGGGGTGGGGCAAACTTATCAACAGGGGGGCAGTCAATAAATATATAGGCTACATCAACAGAGAAACAAAAAATCTGGTGTGACTCGTGGCACCAGATTTTTAGTGTGACCTTAGGAACCGACAGAAGTTTCGGATTCGGCCAGTCTCGGCCAAATTTCATCCGAAATTTCGTCCTGTCCGAAACCTGAGTTTAAAAAGAGAGATTATGCTCGTATACTAAAAAAAAAAAACGTCGAGTGAAATTCGCACTTAAAAAAAAGGTCAAATGATTTTCGCAAGAGCAAAAATTGGAAATTTTACTAAAAAAAAAAAAGATGAATTTTGTATGGGAAATTTTAAGAAAAAGTTTAAAACAAGTTTCGATTTCGGTCGAAACTAAAATTGAAGCCAAAATTCGGTTTCGGCTGAAAATCTTGTTTCGGTCGGACTCTAGTCGACAAAGGCGTATATTTAGTTTCCAACAGCACATAGCTTCCAATATTTATTTAAATAAAGTTATTTCAAAATTTTTTCAAAATTTCCTAAACAAAGAATTACAATAATTTATCGAGGCCAAATCCGGGGGAATCTGGGGGTATGGAAAATTTTTTGAAAATAAGCCACTGAAATCTGCGTTTTTAGCTACCCTGAGTCGTGAAAAAGATCAAACTTGTGAGGTTAAAAGGCCGGGGCCCCTGAGGAAAAAAATTGCAAGAAAATGTTTTTTTTAATTGAAATTTTAAGATTTGAGCCAAAAGGGCCCGGGCCCCCTGAGGAAAAAAATTCCAAGAAAATGTTTTTTTTAATTGAAATTTTAACCATGAAAATTATTTTTAATTGGAATTTTAAGGTGGGAGCGCAATGGGCCCGGGCCCCGGGGATATAGCCCCCCTGTCTGCGGCCCTGGTCACACCACCAGCACGTACAGGGAAATATTTTCAGTTTTGGTTGGCAAGCTTCCTCACTATCTCCTGAGAAATAGGAAAGCCCAGAAATTTTTCTGAAAGATATTGGCTATGCACAGAATTTCTCAAAATCAGTATCAATTTCTCCTGAATCACTTGAGCTTGATTCATAGCTGGTGGATTTACACTTGTACTCGAAGAAGAAATTTTTTTTTTAGATTGGGGCTCAATAAAGTTTTTTTTTTTTTTAATTTAGGTCTTTTTCGGCATCGAAGGCCGATTGGTAAAGTTATCGGATATTTTTTTTTCTTTTCGATGACAAACATTATAATGGCACAAAAGAAAGATATTTACTTGACAAAAACTTGAGAGTAACTAAATTTATTTATTAAAATAAAGAATTTAAAAAAATAATCTTTCTTTTTCACATTGAAATAAAAAGCTTAAAATAAAACTTAAATTACATTTTTTTTAAGGAAAAGTGAATAATTTTAGAAATTTTTTTTATTTGGTTTTCGAGCTGATTGGGGGGGGCATCCAGGGGGGCAAAGATCCTTGCCGGGGGGGCGCATGCCCCCCCTAGCCCCCCGTAGCGCCGTCACTGATGACTGTTCAGACATTCTTTGTGATTGTTTTTATTATCTGTGTAAGACCAATAGAAAAGATCTATTTTATACAAATAAATGAAACATGAATAAAATTATTTATTTAATGCCTTCATGTTTTTACTTTTATTATTTACCCCGTTGTTATTTTTTTTTAAATTATCATTTTACCCATTTGACTTGTATGTGACTTTATAAACTCTTAAGCAGATTATTTTACGTGATTTTCACGTGATTTTGATTTCATCGAGCCAAGGCTATTCCATTCTTATGCGTGACTGCATTTTCATTTAAACACTAAAGTCCATCACTAACCGAACATTTTCATATATTAATAAAATAACTTAAAGGTGAAATTGCGACTTTGTCCCCTGCCTTGTAAATTTGAAAATTATGATAAACATCTAATTAAGAAAAACTAAAATTTTCAGTGATTGAGAAACATCGAAATTAGAATAAAATTTCAATGGATTAAAAATAATTTATCGCATATTACAAAACTACAATCAAATAATTTACTAACTGTATTTAATTTTCTTCTTTCTTATACTAATATTTGCCTTTCTTTATATAAACAGTTAAATTAATTAATTACACATTCAAACTTTCTGTCAATTGGCTGCAGAGTGTAGGAGAAAATGTAGAGTCAAAGCTTTGAATAAACTCTTAAAAAATATTCAAACACGGTATTTATCCAACTCAAATAATACATATTTATTTACTTAACAAAATAATATAATAAGTTGATCTTTGTTATTTTTAAAACTAATTTTAATTTTATCTATTCAGCCTATATTGAAAGGAAACTTTGCATAATGTCTTAAAAAAAATTTAGCTCTTTATTTGGTTTTTGTTGAAATTTGGTCCTGATTATTAATTATTAGTAAATATTAAAATAACTACAATTCAAAGACAATATGGAGGAAGGCTGCAATACAGATAGAAGATAAAATAAAATGAGATACTTCCTTTCGGCCGAATTATTTTAATTCTCTTCTCAACGTTTCGGGGACTAAACGTCATCCATCTTCAGAAGAAAGGCGTTAACAAATTCTTGGTTCTGCCTCCTTCAGTTGTTCCAAAATATACTAATAGTCTTATTTATCTAACAACTGAAGGAGACAGAACCAAGAATTTGTCTACACCTTTGTACTGAAGATGGGTGACATCGGGGACTAAATGTCCCCTAAACATTGACAAGGGAAATTTAAATAATTCGTACGAAAGAAAGTCGATCATTTTATAACTACAATTGTTTATAAAATATATACTTTCTCTCTATATATATTTCATATATAGGGTAAGAGAAAGTAATATTTGTCGAACAATGTTAGATACTCATTTTTTGACTTTCTCTTACCTATATATGTAATATATAGAAAGTATTGCGATCATGTCAAAAATTTGATGCCGAGATTTTGATGGAAATACATGTTTTGAGGTCTCCTGTGTTCAAAAAATTCTCGCAAATAGGTCTGTGTGGAAATTTTTAAGCATGAATGAAATAAGCTATTAGGTTGAAATTTTATATTTAGGTTAAGCCCCTCCCTAAGGTGTGTAAATAAGCTTTTGAAAAAAATCGGTCAAAAAGTACTAGTACTTTACTGATGTACTTATTCAGTTTTTTCGGTTTTCTCAAAATTCGCTCCAACGATTTTGATTAAAATTCAAAAATCAATTTAGATGCTCTTTAAAATGTATATTCTCATTTTGCCCTTGGAATCTTTTGAAGCACACTTTACTCTTGTATTTCATAGGAAAGATAGGAGAAATGGTTGCCATGGTAACAAAATATAAATCTTTTTCTTTTTAGATTAAAATTTATATAAATTCTCTTCCTTCCATAGAGCCAATGTTAAATCCCTATGGGGATTTGCATGTAAATTTCGATTCAAAAGGGGACCGATCCCCTTAGGAACTTTTTACATATTTAAAAAAAAATTTTCCCATTTCTTATGAAATTTCTATTTATTTAGGTTTCTCTATTGTGAAAAAAATATTCAAATATGAGATTAAAATTTTGAAAAATAACCATAGTTTATTTCAAGGACTCAACAGTTCTACTTCTTTCCCCGCCTATATTATTCCCGCGGTGCGGGATCTGCGGTACTTTTTTTCTCCCACTCCTCTCTATAAGTGGATCGCCTATAGGCTTTTAATGTTCCCTCTCATTAATTTTTATCGCATTTACACTAAAACATTACCGCTATTAATAGAGCATTCAGTATTTTCATAAGCTTATATCTTAACGACAGTCAGGTGATAATCGTTATTTGAAATTTTTATAAATAGAAAATATAATTTTCTATAAATATTCATTCATCCCCCCTTCTCCTCTGAAGATGTAATGTGTTGACAATCACTTCGCTTCCCCCTCTCATTCGCAACTGAAGGCAAAGATCCGTCAGACATCCTTTTGTCTCGCAGTTGCCTCTCACCCAATCTAGAATACACTTGGTGTAAGTAAAACCGCTCTTATAACTTTTATAATAATTGAATAGCATTCTTATTATATATACATTTTTTTTTTCAATTTATGGAACGTTTTCAATAATATTCAACATCTATGTTCTTTCAAATTTTGAAATTTGATTGTAGTTTTTCTGACAATTTAATTCAACATTGTATTATTGCTCTATCTAATCACGAATTTCGAACCTACAAATAAAAAAATTTGAAAAACTCTTTTATTTTTTAAAGACCACAGGCCCCTTATTAAAACTTGGTAAAGGATTAATTAATTAAATGTATCTGAATTTTTTTTAATTTAATTTTTTCATCCCGTCTCAAATTTATTTTGAAGACTGCGTCGGGGTTACCCCGTTAGTCGCTCAATGACTTGTTAAGATAGTCTACAAAATAATAAATTTCTTAATAATTTGGTCATGTACCTTTAGAATATCGCATATAATTGAGGTACCACTGCAATTTTCGTAACGAAATTATATTCATGCCCCCTTTTGAATGATGCTCTACAAAATCAAAAAAATTTCAAAGATAATTTTCTTATGCGGATTTAGTATATCTCATATAATGGGGGTACCGCTGCGAGTATAGGCTACTGTTACTTTTAAAAAATTTTTTAAAGGGTTGTGAATTTTTCTTAGTTTGTTTGAGATTTCGCAAGGGGCCCCCCTCTCCTTGCGAAATCTCAAATTGGGAGTTCAAATCCCCCCCCCCCCTCCCTGGTGATTTGAACTCTCCATCCCTCTCTGACCACGCTCAACTCTGACTAAATACATCCACGGGGAGATCTCCTGTCCCCCCTCTCTCTTAAGTAAGAATATATTAAATATAAGTGATTTAATATTGTAGTGGTGGCTGTTCAGTTTCATCAAGGAAGGGTTGCAAAAGCAGAGACTGGCAGCCAAATTTTTTTGTGCCCACGTTTCGGTTTCGAGAGAGGCCATCTTCAGGGCAAAAATGTATATATACTGTATTTATATATAGCCTATTTTTCCTTAAATATTTTATTGAACCTACGTTTCGGCAGATCCACGAGGTAATCGTCTGGTCGCCTCCCCCTCCCGCCCTCCCTCAATTTTCTCAAGTGAGAATGTTTTAAATATAAGTAGTTTTATGTAGTACTATAGTTCCATGAAGATGGCCTCTATCGAGACCGAAACGTCGGCCCAATAAAATATTTAAAGAAAAAATTTGGCTGCCATTCTTTGCTTTTGCAACCCCCTCATTTATATGTTATTTAAATTGATTAGGTAATTATTTAAACGGAGGCGTAAGTTTATAAATGGGGGATTCTGGGGGATTTGACAAACAAATGCACCTCATTTTCTTAAATTTTCTGAAAATTACTTCCTTCATTTTATGACAAAATTAAGACCAGTGTATTTTTAGATTAAAAATCAATTAATATTTAAACGCCCATTTTTTTTTCGGAGAAAACATATCTCTCTCTCTCACAAAACTATCTTCTCTCTTTCTACGCGTTTTAAATTTTTCTACCTTATCTTCGCATTTGGCCAATGTTAATTTCCTATAGGGATTTGTATGTTAATTTCGATTCAAAAGGGGGTCCCCTTTGGAACTTTTACACATTTAAAATTTTTTTTCCAATTCTTATGAAATTTTGTATTTATTTACGAATCTATATTGTGTATAAAATGTCCAAATATGAGATTAAAATTTTGAAAAATAACCATAGTTTATTTCAAGCAATCAACATTTAAAATGCAAGTTTGAAACTAAGGTGCTATCGGAAACTAAATATATCTCGACACAAAAAATCTGGTGTGACCAGCACAGTGCACAACTTTCTCTTACCGAAGGGTAAGAGAAAGTTGTGTGCTGTGCTGGTCACACCAGATTTTTTTTTTTTTTTTAATTAAAATTATGATTTATCTCATTATCAAAAATTAAAAAAAAAAAAAAAAAAAAAAAAAAAATTGATTTCTAAGTAATCTCTGACACGTTTCACATATTAATTAATATTTCGAGTTTATATTAATTTTTAGATTTATTATTTTTCATACTCTAAGGCAGAGTTTCCCAACCTTTTGAAGTTCATGGCACCCTTGGGAATAACATTCAACACTAGGGTCACCCTTCCTTGAATTTAAAAAAAATTAAGTTTAATATGTAAATTTACTAAAAAGTACTTTTTGAGGTGCAAGTTGTGGCTGTATTTCTTTAGTAAAGGAAGTATGGAAGCAGAGGCAGCCAAGAAAGAAAATCCAGCTGATTGGTAAAGCATTCAGAGAATTTTTTTTCTTGGCTGCTTCTGCTTCCATACTTCCTATTAAAGTACTTTTTTTTTAATTTGATTCGGTTGATTAACTGCAGGCACATCAGTTTTTTTTTTCTTGACATTCTCTTTTCATGACCATGAATTATAGTTTAACGATTCATTGTCACTATTGAGGAAATAAAATGGAAAATAATTGAACACATCCCTGAAAAAAATAAATAAAATAATTGCTTAATTATATTAAAAATTCCAATTATTAAAATATCTTCTTTGAATTTTTTTTTTTTTTGAAATTCAATTAAAAGAAATCCCCCCAATTATTTCTATCCAAGAAGCGATTTGAATTAATTTATTCCATTGCATAACTATCTGACTAATAAACAATGTTTTTATAATAAAACAATCTCAAAAACAGAAAAAAAAATCACAACCTTGAAAAAATTCTAAAGTAATAAAATAAATTATATTTATAAATTATTATAATAATTAACAGGTAGAAGGGCATCTAAACATCAATTAATTTTAGTGCATAGTAATAATTTATTAATTACATAAGATTAATTATAGAAAAACACGTGAACTAATTAATCACTATCTTATAACTTTGAACTTGTTTCTTTCATTCAAATCAGTGAAGTGATTTGATTATAATCTTTTTATAAATTTTATTGAAATTAAACAAAAGAAGACACTTTGAACTTTAAACTTGTTGAACTATTTATTTAATACTTCAAATTTTCACTGTATTAATTTTTTTTTTTAAATAGATAATCAAATATCAATAAATTATTTTTTCATTTTTTATGTCCCTTATTAAAAAAATCCGAATATACAATAGAAACTCCCATATCTGGTATCATGGGCATATATGGACTAATACTATGCATGAAGGAACCAAGCGCTATCAACTTAAATATGAGATAAGGGGCATTTCATTTGCACAATTGCAAACAAAACCAATGACAATGACTTTTGTTCTTGTTAACTTTTACCAAAAATTTAAAAATCGTGAAATTAACTACGATCTGGGCTCTTATTTAATCACATGATTAAATTAACGAAAGACTCGAAAGTCATAGTCAACTAGCTTATCCGAAGAATAGCTAGTTAATTAGAAATGAAGCCCTTAGAGCGTATTTCCCTTTTAAAATCATCAACTAACTCTAATTTCAAAATTGTGTGGATTTGAAATTCAAGATTTCAAATTAAATTAAATTTTACTGGGTTTCTGCGCACGCTCCCACTTCAACTACATTAAGCGGAGTGCAGCGTTTCGTAACACTTTCAAGAACTTGCCACCCATGAAAGAGCAATTTGCTATTTGATTTATTAGTCCTGAGGTTACTTTTTTTATGTGACTCCCGATCACCCCTAACTTTTGATAGACGGTTAAAGATCACATTGATTTAATCTAATCACTGCAAATGCGGAAAAAAAAATTATTTTTATTTTGATCTGATTATGAAAGGAAGTAGCCAGATGGAAAAACGAAGGCCGTTTTTCTTTCGACGCAAAAATGGAGGTCGTTTCAATGAATAACAACCAAAAAAAGTATTTATTACAATATCATTCAAATAGATACAATTTATAACACCTTGATGTGGAACCTTTTATTATTATGTACAAAAATATAAATAATAATAATTTAAATAAAAACAAATCACTTTTGGAGTTAATTATCAGGCCTTAATTATTATTATTGATTATTTAGACTTTAACTTTTTAAATATTTTTCGAGATCTATATAATTGAATAAGATAAAAGTATTCAAAATACCTCGATTCGGACTTAACTAGTCATAGATATATTTAACAAGACTGTGAGTGTTGTTTATTGGTGAGGCCAACCATCCCATGGTCCCCAGGAATTGAACCCAGGATCTCCAGCTTTTCCGAGGCATAGGCATGATGTCTCTATTAGTGTAGGTCGAGGGTCCGGTGGCCTGGTGCAATGGACATTACGCCAGGCTGGAGATCCTGGGTTCGATTCCCGGGGACCATGGGATGTTTGGCCTCACCAATAAACAACACTCACAGTCTTGTTAAATTTAACTTTTTAGAAGGGAGTCTAAATAATCTTTTAATATTATTCGCCTATTATGTAATTTGTTTGTAAATAAATAACCATCTATAGGCCAGGACAAGGCGTAGCCGGGGGCGGGGGTTTGGGGGTTCAAACTCCCCCCCCCCCCATGGGACCCAAGCCATGACTAGATATTTAAGCTCTATAATACAAATTATATTTCATATAATTTTCTTGAACCCCCCCCCCCCCCCCCATCAAAAATTTCTGGCTACGCCTATGGGCCAGGGGCAGAGCCAGAAAATAACTTAGATGAGGGAAGGCGATTCAATCTTTTTTAGGGGTAATTTATCAAAATAGCGCAGGCCCTTATTTTTGCCAGCTCTCTTTACTATTCTGAATCCCTAAATTTAATAAATAGGTTATAGGTATATTTGTTTCTATTGGAAAAAATCTTATCAAATCTAACTGATTTTTTTTATTAATTTTTTTTTTTTTTCAATTTCTCATGACTAGGAACTAAAACCCTTGAGCCAGATATGCATTATTTAATATAATTAAATATTTATTTATTGATAGATTTATCAAAATATTTTTTTTCAAGTAGTATTAAATTTCTTAGTCAAACGAAATAAGTGGGGAAATAAATCATTTCCCTTATATAAATTTTTATTTTTTTATTTTAATAAATCTTTCGTTTTGACTAGGATTATAGCCAGTGGCGGATTTAGTCTTGCTGCCCCCTTAGGCCCCGTTTGATACACCACCTTTTTGATTAACTGAATCGCATTTTCCCTACACTTTTTTGAAGCCCTTTATTATTCATTCAATTGTTTTTAAATAAATAAACCTTGAATTCGATGTTTTTTTTTCTCTCTAAAGGATGACTGAAGTGGGAGCAAAGTGTAATTCATTCAACGAAATATTTTCAAAACAAAATCGCTCACAAATGCCATTGAATAAATATAAAATTAAAATCCCCTAATTAATTATTTTCGTTAAGCCGCATCGCATTTCGATCACGTGATATTTATGTTTTAAGTCCTTGAAGACCTTTCAATATCCTCTCTTTAAGTATATACTTAATTAATAAACAAAATAAACAATGACAATTATTTATTCTTTAATTTTTCTGGTTCTTTTTGTCTAACAAGTAAGAGAAAAATATTTTTTTATTTTTAAAATTAACTAACGCCAAAGAAAAATAAATTCAAAAATTAGGAGAGACGCAGCCAAGGGATCTTTCACCTCAAGGTTAAACAAAATTCCCAAAAAATAGTGTATTAGTTCATCTTCAATTTTTTATCACAATTTTATTGATTTTTTTAAGTTTATTAAATATTTATATAATCAAAATTATTCAAAAGAGAACTAACTGTTAACCTATATTTTTTTGTTAATCAAGGACATACACAATTGAAATAAAAAACTGATGGTAATTCTGTTTATAACTCGTATTATCATTATTATTATTTTTTTTAATTTAACAACTTCCTATTTATTACATAAAGAGTTTTTACACTTCGTAGACGAATTTTACGGAATCACAATAATGAATATACCGATATAAATAGCAAATTTGTTTTAACGGATATTTTTAAAACAGAATTTTATAATTAAAAAAATAAATGCGATATATTTTGTAATATAATATATGTAGTCGGGTACCTTAAAATCGCGTAATTAATATTTTATAATTTTTTGGAAAAATTATTCCTATTTCAATGTAAGATTATTGTTTAAATTTCTTTTCGGAATGTCATTCTCTAACTTCTTGAAGTTTCCGCCAGATGGCAATAGAGTCACTAGTCATATTTCATTGTTGACTTGACAATTTTCCGTAATAGTGACAGATCAAGAATTATGTTCGATTATTTTTGGAATGGTATAGCTCAACAATTTACTTCTAGAACCTCATATTTAGGTTATCCCCTTTAATTTGTTTAAAATTTTATCTACATTTAAGAAAAATATTATTATTGAAGGCACATCTGTTAAGATTATATAGTAACTACTAATACTTTTTAGTCGATTTTTTTTAAAAGCTTCTTTTCACGACTTGGGGGGTGCCTACTTTAAATGTAAAATTTCAACCTCGTAGCCCATTTCCTTCATGCTTAAAAATGTCCACACGCACAGACACAGACAGACCAATTTGTGGGACCCACTTTTTTGGACACAGGGGACCTCAAAACATATATAACCATCAAAATCTCGACATAGAATTTTTGACATGATCGCAATACTTTCTCTCTATATATTTCATATACATAGGGTAAGAGAAAGTAAAAATAAACAGACGATATAGGCTATATTTCATTCTTAATTTTCTGACATTAACTAGTTTGATCTCTAAATAATTAAGTCCATTTTTTATGCTTTCAGAATCATGAACCACTTGGTTTGCCTGCAAGTGAGCATCGACAGCCCTGGGCCATGCCTCGTCGATTGCGTTTCCAGCCAAAATGTTCCCGTCCCCGAGGCACCGCCCAAAGGGGCGCTCATTAAGGTATCAATTAATAAATAAATACTGTTACTATTTATGTATAATTTTCTTTTAAATTTATTTAAGGTTTTTCTCGGCATCTAAGGCCATTCAGGCCCCATCCCTGTTTATTTCAAATGATTGATAACCAATTCAAATGAAATAAATTTTTCTCGCTTGGGTCGGGACTCTAGGCACGAGAAGCTAATGCCTTCTCTCTTAGTCACGGATCACGGGCATTTATGTATAATGAAAAATGAATTTTTACATCTTCTAAAGAGACATCATGGACTTTTCATTTTTCAACTTGTTAAAATTGAATTATTTTTTTTTCTCTTAATATCTCAAAAGGAAAGAAATTTGGAGCTGAGCTTTAAATAGAAATAAATATTTATTTTATAATATGAACTTCTTTTAACAATTTGATTTGGTTAAACAAGCAAAAAATTAACAAGGGTTCAGAATTCAGAATAATTTCAATTATTTTATTTATTTAAAAAAAAATTTTTATTTGGACATTTGCAGGTGGTTTGCGCAGGTGCTTGCTATAGAACCCGGCGGTCCTCTTCAGTAAGCAGTTCTTCTAGCTGTTCAGGAGTGGAAACATTTCCAAGTCAATCTCCTGCCCACAGAGCCCACAAAGGAGTTAGGGACGCCGCTCTTTTCCCAGGCTATGAGGTATTTATAATATAATTTAATTATACTTTATACTTTCTTTGAATTTGTTCATTTAAAGTAAAAGATGGGTTTCTTTTTATTGATAGTTTGTTTATGCCTAGCACGGAGATGGGAAATATACGGCCCTGTTAATATAAAATATAATTTATTACTTCGTAAGTAGTGGTTCGAAGAATATCTACGGCCTATCCACTATTTCCGAATATATCTTTTATACCCCAGCTAATTCTTTATAAATTTATATTCTTTTTCTTAAAAAAAATTTTAAATTTACTAATTAATGCATTGTCATTACAAAGCATTTTTACATACTGTGTCAATGGTATAAAGGAAATCATTTTTTTAATATTCATTTTTTGGGACTTAATTTGAATTTATTAAATTTAATTTTTTATAAAATACAAGTCAAATCTTGGATTCACGATGTATGGAAAACAAATTAAGCTTAAATCAAATAAAATCTTTAAATGGTCTGGTACAGTGAATGCCAAAATTAAGTTTCACTTATGACTTTTTACATGTGATTATTTCATTGTTTTTTTTTTTTTTTTTTTTTTTTTATATGAAAAATTTTGATGAATATACACGTTTTGAGGTTCCATGAGTCCAAAAAAGTGGTTTTTGCAACATGGCCTTTCTGTGAATATCTCAAGAACGAAAAAAGCATGAAGATTAAAATTTTATATTTAAGTTAGGTCCCCCCTGAACGAAATTGGCTAGAAAGTACTAGTATTTTACTGATGTACTTTTTCAGTTTTTTCGATTTTCTCAAAATTCGTTCCAACGATTTTGATTAAAATTCAAAAATCAATTATTTTTTTAGATGCTTTTTAAAACGTACTCTCAAAATTGTTTGAACCACACTTTACTCCTGTACTTAATAGGAAACAGGAGAAATGGTTGCCATGGTAATAAAAGATAAATATTTTCCAATGTTCGAAAGATTGGAGTCTTCAACTTGAGTCCAATCAGCACAACCATCTGGCTAATATTCTTATGATGTTTTACATTATCATTGCGTTTTTTAATCAATAAATATTGTTTATTTTTAGGTGGCAGGCATCATAGACACTCTTGGCGAAGATGTCAGAGAAAACGATGATTTAAAAGTTGGTGACCGTGTCGTGATTTATCCCTATGAAGGCGTTCCAGCAGGATATGCAGAATATACCCCAGTACCAGATCTTAAGTACTTGGTTCGACTCCCTGACTCGGTATCGCTAAATGTTGCTGCTATGTTGCCTTGTGGCGCTTTACTCGCTATGAGTACTGTACACAAAGCTCATGAACATGTACAGAGGATTCTTGCGGAACGTTCCCCTGATGGTAAATATTTAGTATTTTTAAATATTTAGAAATAAATTAATGTTTGAACTATCTCTTTTGAATTAAATATTATTCTTTAGGCCTTTATCTTAATTTTTTTTTTTTTAGCTGTATGCAAAATTTTAATTATTGGTACCGGTGGACTTTCTCTTTGGGGACTTCGAATCGCAAGTTATCATTATAGTAGAATGCGTAATCGAGTATCCATTACTGTTGCATCCTTACGAGATGAGGGCTTTAAACTCGCCAAGGAGTCTGAAAGGTTTTTAATCATCTTATCAAATTGAAATTTAATTAAATTATTTTAATTTATAAGAAGAGATATGATAAGCTAAAAAAAACTATCCCAACCATGAGTGGCATTTCTTCCATATATCAGATTTTCCCCCTCTCTTTAATCATCCTCTACAGTAGCTTTAGAATATGCGAAGAGCGTTTTTACAATTTCTTTCAATCACATCCAAAATTTTTATGTCTGTCATATCTACAATGAAACCTCTATTTACCAACCGGCCCAGTACTCAAAAATGTTTCCGGTATTAGATGTTCATTCACTCCCAAACAGCTTGGAATATTGCAGTAATATTGCAACAATATTGACAATATTGCAGCAATATTCCTGCAAGTTACAAAGAGGCGGACATAGAAATATTGTAGCAATGTTGCTTCAATATTTCCTGTAAGGTTGCCGCTGCAATATTCCAAGCTGTCTGGGCTGTAGACCATACCTTGCATCTTGAAAAAAATAGTGTACCAATTCAGAAGTTGTCAATTTTTAAATAATGTTTATTATCTACAGGGCCGTAACTAGCTTTTTGGGACCCTGTGCAAAAGTTTTTTAGGGCCCCTATATATTTTTTTTTGAAAAACTATTAAAAAAACTCGCAAAATTTTATCTGTTTACCACCTATTTTCAATTCTATGGTTTTATGCAGTGGCGTAACCAGGGGCGTAGCGAAGAGATTTTTCAGGGGGGGGGAGAAGGCCAAAAATGCCAACTAAATTTAATCAATTTGCCGACTGTACAATTCACATTCTTTTTGTTTGAATGTTAAGTCCCCTCCTCCTTCAATTTGCTATTTTAATATTAAAAAACTAAAGGATTAAACAAAATTTTTGATAGAAATATAATTAAGGCAAAACTTTTTTCAAATGAGAGATTCCAGTTTAGCTTTACGAGTATGATTCTGGAACGAATTATGCTCGTTAAGCGAGGTTTCACTGTACATAGAAATATAAAGTTTCCAATTTGAGGCGATTTAGTGGTACGAAACAGGGCTAAAATTTTAGAAAAATCGAATTTTTTCAGTTTTTTCAACGTTGGACACCCCTAATAAGTAGAATCTTTTACTATTAGCATTGCTTAACTTTTGGAAAGTTAAAAACTATAGATCGTAAACATACTTTTTTGCATTCAGGGATGGTAAAAATTATATTCAGAAGTGTCCTGGAAAAAAAAAATGAAAAAAAATGCAATTTTTCTAAACTTTTAGCCGTGTTTTGCACCATTAAGCCACCTCCGATTGGGCTTGGAGTTATTAACACGAACATTGCATTAAAATGACATTTCTGCCCCTAATTTCTGAAGGGGTGCAGATAAAAATACAAATTAATTATCATCGAATAAGTTCAAATAGAAGAATATTTTGGCCAAATTTCAAATTTCTACTACGGATCACAGTTCAAGAACCTGATCTAAGACTTTTAGATTACTTTTTAGGTGGGAGAATCTTCCAAGTTCAAGGTGCGATATATATGTATCCACGAAAAAAGAGTGAACAACACGTGTCTTTTGCAATCTGAATCATATGATTAATATAAAAATAAATCTCTTCAATTCATTTTTGTAGTGGAGATTAAAACACTTATAATAAACTCCTTTAATAACTCAGAGATAATAATAATAACAACAACATAAATTTATCTTATAAATGATTTTTACTATTATTATGGACTTTAGCCAAATACACAGGTCTACTAAAATAATAGCGCACTTTGAAAATTTCATTGATTTTTACTTTCTCTTACCTATATATGTAATATATAGAAAGTATTGCTATCATGTCAAAAATTTGATGTCGAGATTTTGATGGATATACATGTTTTGAGGTGTCCTCAGTCCAAAAAAGTGGGTCCCGCAAATTGGTTTATGTGTCTGTCTGTGTGGATATGAAGGAAATAAGCTATGAGGTTCAAATTTTATATTTAAGTTAGGTACCCCTCTTAGACGTAAAAATACTCTTTTGAATAAAATCGGCCAAAAAGTACTACTACTTTACTGATGTAGTTTTTCAGTTTTTTTTCGATTTTCTCAAAATTTGCTCTAACGATTTTGATTAAAATTCATAAATCAACTATTTTTTAGATGCTTTTTATAAAGTATGATTCAGTTTTTTTCAATTTCACTTTCCTGCTCTTAATTCACAAAATAACAATTGTAATTTTTTATGTCATTTACTAACTATATAAAATTATTTTTCTCTCTTCTGCTCTAAAAATAATTAATTATTAATATTTTTAGGGTCAACGTAGTTCAATGGGGCGAAGATATATATGAAGGCTACTTAATCGAAAGAACAAAAAATGCTTGTCAAGGTTTAGTCGACGTTGTAATAGATTTTGGATCATCCCGTCGAAGTTTGGATCGCTCCCTCCAATGCCTGGCAAAGGTAACAACTTCAATTTACATTTATATTCAACTAACCGGAAGACTGCTTACATCATTCCAAAATTGAAGGTAGAAGTCTAAATTTATATTTAGGCCTCGTCTCCAGCACTTAGATATTGTTTAGAGGTATCGCCTATATTGATAGCTAAAAATCCAATATTGGTTTCGAATCCTAGGCAGTCTAAAGCAAATTTATTGAAATCAATTGATATTATCAGGGCCGTTCCTGGCTATGTTGTCGTCTCGGTGCATGGGCTTAACTAGAGAATTTGGCTGGGTTGGGGCCATGGGACCAGCTCTCCTCCGGGGAGCCTGGAAAGCCCCATATTTTCTCAATTTTTCTTGGGGCAGGGAGCTTTCTGGGGCACGAGCCTTCTGGGAGGGAGGCAGGCCAACCGGGCCCCCCTAGTTATGCCCATGTCTCCGTGCCATTTTTGGCCTACCTCATCCAACCACTCGTGGTTCCTCTAGAAATTATGTAATAAAAAAATCTGCACAATTTCCTCTTACCTTCGGTGCTTATTACACCAGATTCATATAATTATCTTCTTCTTCTTCTTCTTTCCTTGCCTTATTCCCGCAGTGCGGGGTCGGCGGCGGAATGGGTTTGGGTTTTTTACTGCCGGAAGGAAAAGAACAGGCCTGCCCGTCGCACGATCTGACGCCTTTTGAAAATATAGAAGGACGAAAAGAGATATAGGAGGTTGACATTTTATATTTAAGTTATGTACCCCTGGGACGTGACACGAAGCTTTTGAACAAAATCGGCCAAAAAGTACTAGTACTTTACTGAAGTACTTTTTCAGTTTTTGTTTTTATTTTCTCAAAATTCGCTCCAACGATTTTGTTTAAAATTCATAAATCAATTATTTTTTAGATTTTCTTTAAAATATATATTCTCATTTTGCCCTTGAAATCTTTTGAAGCATACTTGTATTTCATAGGAAAGATAGGAGAAATGGTTGTCATGGTAACAAAATATAAATATTTTTCCATGTTTGTAAATTTTATATTTTGAAGTCTAATATATCGGCGGAACTAAATATATTCCGACAGAAAAAAATCTGGTGTGATTAGCACAGAACACAACAAGTTATGTGCTGTGCGACCAATCATACCAGATTTTTTTCTGTCGATATATATGGACTGAGATTTATATCACTACATATTTAATAAGTAATTTTTATTTTTTAGAATGGAGTGGTTCTTATTAATTCCGAGAACGGAGAAGAACTCAAAGCTGAATTTGAAAGCCTTGCCCAAAAAAATAATCAAACTATTGAACTAGTTGCTTTTGGGTCAGTAGAAGATCTGCGTAACTTAGTTGAGTTGGTAGCGAATAATGAGGTAAATTTTAATTGCTTATAATTATATTAATAAATTAACTTAATTTATATTTCTCTTTTCTATTTAATTTAGATTGAACCTCCACCTTTGCAAGAGTTTCCCGTAAGACAAGCCTGCGAAGCAGTTTGTAAATTAGGTACTTCCGAAATTCAGGGAAGAGCGATTTTACGTTTCCAACCAAATATGTGAATTCTCTATTATAATCTCTGTCATTGAAAGTTTTCTTCTTAGAGTAAGAATTATATTTTAATATATTAAAAAATATATATATATATATATATACTTACATATATTTAAGTTTCATGAGGGTGATTCTGGTGTAAAAGAAGGTAACTGAAACATATAGATTAAGTTACCTCTTATCACCTGTCATTATGATCGATATGCATCTCCAGGCTCAGGTGCCATTTTATATCCAATATTTGAAAAGCAGATAGAATTTGGGATTTCGTTCATTTTCCTTCTCGGGATCTGCGGATCGTATTGACAGTATTGTGACCATGCCTGTTTACAATGACTGATTATTAGTCATTGTAAATCATTCATTGTATTTTCCTTTATTCTTGTGAAAGAAAAAAGTTCATTTTTTTCGCCCAGTGAGTGTACTGCTGTTTTTTCTTTGATGACGTTTTTGTTCATAATTTCGTTAATAATTAACAGATTTTCACGAATGAATGATTTTTGAAAAGCTAAAGAACTATAGAATATCGTAAAAATTTGCATTCTGGGATAAAAAAAATTGTATTAGAGGTGTCCAAAGTTGAAAAAAAAATTAAAAAATTCGATTTTTCTAAACTTTTAGCCATTTGCTGCACGTCTAAATGATCTCGATTGGGTTGAAACTTAAAATTTATATGTATTATAACTATAATTAGATATTACTTCATGTACCCGAAAAAAGATATAAGGGTGTGCCGCTGGGAGTTGAACCACAGATCCACCGATTTGCGCTCAGTGTGCCCTTACCACTAGACCACAGCACGACATTCGGGTATATGAACTCAGTTGGAAAGCAAATTTAGCCATCGGGAGGAATGGACCCGGATTTGGCGCCACAAATTCCTCCGTCAACCTGGTGCAATCCAGTTGGCATAGTTGAGACAACCTCAATTTTAACTAATTTATAAATAAGAAATTATATATAATATTTAAGATATTATATACATCGCGTAGGTAAGCCGCGAAACGGAGATTTATATAATTAGATATTACTTCATGTACCCGAAAAAAGATATAAGGGTGTGCCGCTGGGAGTTGAACCACAGATCCACCGATTTGCGCTCAGTGTGCCCTTACCACTAGACCACAGCACGACATTCGGGTATATGATGGCTAAATTTGCTTTCCAACTGAGTTCATATACCCGAATGTCGTGCTGTGGTCTAGTGGTAAGGGCACACTGAGCGCAAATCGGTGGATCTGTGGTTCAACTCCCAGCGGCACACCCTTATATCTTTTTTCGGGTACATGAAGTAATATCTAATTATATAAATCTCCGTTTCGCGGCTTACCTACGCGATGTATATAATATCTTAAATATTATATATAATTTCTTATTTATGTATTATAACTATCTGTATATTTTTAAGGGGTGTCGCCTTAAAAAATTGAGTAATATAAAATTAGAGCCGCTTTAGAGAACATTTTCTATTAAAATTTTATTTTCTCTATAGCTCTAAAATGGCTGATGGCATTTTTGGAATCAGCGCTACCCAAATACCCAAGATTAGCTTCAAATACTCAGTCAATAAAAAAAAGGTCCTTTTTGTTGCACTGTGTAATGTTTGACCGTCTCAGGTGATTGCTTCACTCTGTTTCTTAAAAATCCTCCAAATACTCTTAATCAAAATCTATTTTCATTTGAATTTATAATTAGATTCTGTATATTAAAACAATAATTTTGTTTTGATAAAGCATCTAAAAAAAAAGTATATTCCCAAATAACTGTAGATAAAATAACAAGTTCAACGACATTCAAACAAAAAAAGTGATAATAAACACCTTATCATTCGAACTCCTTAGGCTTATATATTATAAACTTCTCTTTTTCACTTGATTGTTTTAATTGTATTTTTTAAATACAATTTACTAGACATTTACAGTAATTAGTAATGAATAAAATACTAATGTTAACACAACAAAATTAATACAGTTTTCAACATTTTTCTCAAATAATTGTTCTAAGAAATTGATTAGAATTATAAGGCTTTGAAAAAATTTCATAATACAACTAATGCTGTTTTACATGTCATTAATTCGTTATAATTTTTCAAATAGTCTGAATCTGAATTGATTAAGTCGAAAACGTCTCTAAGTAATTTGCGTAATAATAATTCATTTTCTAGGATCTATCTTTATTAATATTCGCAAATCTATTCCTGATAGAATTAGCGAAGTAATTAAAAAATTTTTTAATTTTATTCAGAGCGTTTATTGTTTTAATTGTTGATGGGATGCGCATCTACATCGTTTCGACTCTCTTTTTCAGAGCTACATGTTAAATAAGATTATTAGAATTAAGTACTAAGTAGTATTAGAGCTATTGCCGAAACGACGTTAGCAAATAACGCTCTGAAAAATAAAATTTTATTATTCCTCCCCTCCCTACAGGTTGATAAAAAAGGGCTTTCTCTTATAGAGATGACCCCAGGGAAAGTGAGGAGAAAGGATCCCTTGGTGTGCCATTGGGGGAGGTGACGGACCAAAGGGAATTTAATTATTCAAAAACTAATTAAAGAAATGATATAAAGGTTTGGAGAGTAATCGCTTCATGCCTGGTGGAGTGCACTCGATATATTAAGATCTTGTTTGTGGATTTTAATAATAAAAAGTCTGAAATATTTTTCTAAAAACTTTAAGAAAATTCCCCTTTATTTTTGTTTGAATTTTTGTATTGAACTCTAAACTTGAGAAAACCTTCGCCTTTAACTTTTCTATGGGAAGTAACCTCCGTCAGAAGTAGCACTTGAGGATCATCTCATTTCATCATGCATATAATTATCACAGGGACGTATATAAAGGGGAGGGCCAAGCCCCCCCCCCCCCCCCCCCGAAATTTTTCAATGAAACTCGTAATACGAGTATATACAAAAAAAAGATCAAATGATATTCGCAACAGGGAAAAACGGAGTGATTTGAGTTACGAGGAGAAAATTTACCCCACTGAATTATCATATACTTTCTGAACAAGAAGTTTATATATAAACCTTCCAAAGTCATATCCAGTTTATATAGAATTCGTACTAATATATATATACTTGAACAAAGTTTTAATTTGATCTATTCATTAAAGAAAATTGTAAAAAAGTTATTTTCTCATATTTTATTAAAGTGATATACTCAGGAAACTGGAATAAATCTTCTAAAAATGTATTAAATAAAAAATGACACGATCATTTATACAAATTAAGACGGAAAGTGAAAGAATAATATACAGTTTATATATATATATATATATAAGTTGGAAAAAAGCAAGTAATGGAGCAGCAAAGAAAAGAAATCCTTTGGATGCCAAATGATATTGCAGCAATATTGCTGCAATTTTGTAGCGCAAGGAGCAAGTTACAAAGAGGCGAACATAGAAATATTGCAGCAATGTTGCTACAATATTCCCTGTAAGGTTTAATGCCCAGACAGTTTGAAATATTGCGCCCCAATATTGTCAATATTGTGCAAGATTTGCAATATTCCAAGCTGTCTGGGAATGTGACAACGAAATTAAAAACACCAAGAAGAGAAATACATTCGATTAATAAATTAAGATTTATTTATGGGGAGAACAAAACTTTTTCCGTAATTACGACGAAAACCGATTTTTTGAATATTTCAGAATTAGTCTAGATACTTTTTATTTTATTTTGTACCTTTTGATATCAAATCTTCGATACCCATTGTAAAACAATGACAAATTCTCAACACACAAACTAAAATCAAAGGTCCCAGAGACAGCTTGCCTGAAACCATAATGAACAAATCATTCGGGTAAAAGTCCTGAGTCTGGCTCCCTGTGCGCAGGTGCATCATGGCCAGTCCTATATAGACCTCTTGTTGCCAAATATTTGGCAACAAGAGGTTTTATGCAAGTAGGCTTCCTGCCTCAGGAAACCCGCGTGCATTTTGGAGGTATCCTAAGCCTACAAGAACTGAAGGTGCACAAATAAACTTTGTCCGAAACGTCTCCTTTCAACATATGGCATCCAAAGGTTTTTTTTTCTTTGCTGCTCCCGTATTTGCTCTTTTCCAACTCGTAACATCAACAGCGACTTCTCTCCTTGTCATATATATATATATATATACAATACATATTAAATATTAAACTTATTTATTCGTAAAATTTATGAATTGATTAATTTTATATAAGTATAATGCTTGTGAATTAATTAAAAAAAAGTGACTGCAATATCTTGTAAATAAAAAATAAATATAAGTTAGACGTTTTAAAATAAAAAAAATAACACCCGATTTTATGATCAAATTTAACATTTTATTTAAATTATCTTTTTTTTTAGTTTTCTTTCCATTCTGTGAAAATAGTCTAAAGAATAAAATTTGATTATGATATCGGGCGTTGGAGATTAATTTGAAATAGGTGAATGGCAAAAATTTTTTTTTTTACATTCACATCTATTAGCAATTTTATTTCTTTTCTAAAATAACATTTAATTTAATAAAATAAATATATTTTTTTCCAAAGTATTTTTAGTACAAAGCTAAAATTTATGCGTAGTGAGAATACAACTTATACTAAATTAGTTTTAGAATTAAAACGCAATATTACGTCCTTATATTTATTATATATATATATGTTAAAAGTATAGTAATAATGAAATTGTATATTTTAAGTACGGTATTCTTATTTTTAAGACTTCTATCATCCACAAATATATTTAAAAACAAAAGAAAAAAACATTTTTTCTTGATTTAAAGATATTTAAACCAAATTCCCATCGACTAGTTACTCTCAAAATCTCAGAAAAAAATTTATCCTTTAATATTATATATCTATACATCATTTTTGGAATTGTGACAAGAGTATTAAACAAGGCTTGAGGCCTGTAAGTGGAGTCAACCACTGGAAAAGAAGTTAATTTTATGATTTAATCCTCTTCCGAATTTGTAACTATTGTGTGTATTTGGAATTTGTCGATTTTTTCTATAATAAAATGATTATGTTTCAAGGAAATTTAGAGATGCATTCAATTGAACTACTCGGATGGGCATAGGAATTCGAGCCAGTGAAGACTTGAGAGGATTAATAAATAAACTTTATTATATATATATATATATATAAATATGCGAAGATAAGTTTTCTCGGGTTGTGTCGCGTGTGATGTTGAGATTTACTCGACGTTTCGGCTCTCCTTTTGGACCCATTTTCAAGAGTATGGAATTAGGGTAAAATTGTTGGGATGGTTTGTTTACGGGGTCGCAGTCTTGCTGGTCCCCAGGTCAATTTGGATGCCTCAGAGGCTTGGTTTGGTCTCTGAGAGCAGGAGGAAGGTTGAGTGTGTGTGATTGCGTTTGTGTTCGGTTTAGGTTGACTGCGGGGCCTCAGTCTGCCTCCCCAAGTCGATGTGTTATTGGTTTGGTTAGTGGATGTGTTAGGAGATTGGGTTTGTTTCTGAGATTTGGATTGGGTGTGTGTATGTGTGATCGTGTCTGTGTTTGATTTAGGTTGACTTTGGGGCCTCAATCTGCCTACTCCCCCAGTCGATGTATTGCCGGATGTTTCCGAGGCTTGTGTTTGTCTTTGAGATGTGTTGGGTTGTGTGGTGGCGGTTTGCGTGTTGATGGTCGAAGTGATTTGTGTTTTGGTTTGTCTTACTGCTGTGGCGCTCGAGATATATATATATATATATATACGAGAGTGAATCAAAAAGTAAATTCCACTTCCAATTTATGACTATTTATGAAACCACATAAATATAGGCAACAACATATGAGGCCATGATGATGACATGATGATTATATTGCATGGCAACTCAACCCCTCGCAAGGACCGCCAAATGTCTGAACTGCTGCAGCGATTCAAGTGGGAGGTATGACAACATCCTTCATACTGTCCAAACTTTTGGCGCTAGCTGAAAAAGGATCTAGGTGCTCGACGATTCCAAAACAATGAGGAAGTAAAAGCAGTTGTCACCGTGTTACCTAGCCCTGGAGGTGATTTCTACGCAATCGGAATCGAAAAGTTGCTTGGCCGTTTTGAGAAAAGTTTACAGTCTCTTGGGGACTATAGGAAAAGTTAACTTACATTGTCTATTGTCAATATATGTTGTGCCTATATTTATGTGGTTTCATAAATGGTCAAAACTTGGAAGTGGAACTTACTTTTTGATTCACTCTCGTTTATATGTGTTAATTGCATAGTCTCCTAATCAAAGACTGTCTGCAATTTTATTCTTAGAAAGATAGGCCATCCTCTAAAGTTAAATTCCTTGACTAAGGTCCACCTGTATGCCTCCGCTGCCCTTTCAATGCCTACCAGTTTGAGGACCCTAATGAGCTCGTCTCTAGTCAGCTCCGATCGACCCAGCCATATATTGCTTAGAATCTGACTAATGGCTACAAAATAGATTTTTAGGTTACACAGACTACAACGCCAGACTTCCAAGGTTTATAATTCAAGTGCAGAGGCATCTCCTCCTTTCTTAGTTAACCAACATTTCTCCTTGTAGGACAGTGAAGGATTCTCTCTTCTGGAACAGGTCCAACAGTTTGTAGTATTTAATTTATGATATTCTCCGCTTAAAGCCGCCCGAACCGTACTTTCTCTCTAGCAAGTCCGGTTATTTCTTATTTTCTTCTGTTTAAATTTGTTGAATTCCACTTCAATTTAGCAGAATAAGTCTCTCGGCCTTTTTCCAACCACGGGAGAGCTTTGGCAGAAGTCCGTTAGCCTTCATTCCTTTCTTAATTATCTCCATTAATATTACGATCTGGGTAGCGACTTTGAAGTCCACCTCCAATTCCTGTCTCTGCATAGATATCAAGGCAAGATCATTCACCGACTGCCCCATCCCTCTAAAGAAGGTAAGTTTTTCGTTAGCATCACCTAGAATATGCCATTCAAGATCACCAATCCATTGCACATTTCCAAAAGCCTTTTACCTCTACCATTGACGGTCTTATCTTCGAATCTTCTTTCTTGTCTCAGCTTTGTATTGCTCCCCGTCGAGACTCTGTTCCTCACCAAGCATATCCCATTACTATCAGATCTTTGTCCTGATTTCTAATGGAGAGGGGGGTTATTTTTTTGTTTTTTATATATAACGATAAGATGAGACAAAATATAAAAATGTCAATACTGTCCCGTTCAAAACGGTACTTTTGATCAGCTACTCTAATAATATGCAATCACAATTATTAATTTTCCCTGAGTTTTGAAAATTTAAATTTCCCTCCATATATATTTTTTTTATCAAAATATCTAAAAAAAAATTTTATTTTTTATTGAAATTATTTCTTAATTATTTTTAAATTGGGATATGCCTTTAATTCTATGTAGTGTTTTTAACAAAATTTTAAATTAATTTGATGTGAAATTGGCAACATAAAGACCGCGTCTTTTTAACTATTCTATATTCTTTGCAAATGTCTTAAATGAAAAGTGTAAGAATATTATCATGTGTAGTGTTTTTTCATTTTTAATTTTAATAATCTCTTTACATTATATTTAGTAAATTATTTATTTATTCTATCTAAATTCAGTGTCTTTAGTGTATTTATATATGTGCCGATATATTTATTATCCAATGAATTGTAATCAGCAAATGCTTTCTCCCGATGCATGGATCAGTGATTGTAAGTAAATTTCATTTATTAATTTTATGTGTAATTTAAAAGAAAATATATTTTAACATATTAGAAAATAATGGATTAGTTGAGCTCAAATTAGAAGATTAGGCCGAATTATTAATTCTGAAAACATTTGCCTCAAGCCCGCCTTTTATCCCAAAGTTAAGTTGAGGATATTTTTTATTCATTTATTACATGTACAAGGCTTATTTGCCCCACTTTGCTTTGTTTATCACTTTGTGAGTTAATCTTGACTTTAATTATATACTAGACCAACTGAAAAGTAATTAAAAATTCTGGTGGGCTTAAAACGAGCAGAGAGAGATGAGTGCAAGTAAGAACCATGTAGGCAACCAAGAATGAGTGACGTCATCCATTTTTCTACGAAACAATTAGACAGAAATAAAAAAAAAAGCAATAAAATTATTTTCTATTATTTTTTTTTATTATATTCATCAAATTAAGGGAAATTATTACACTGTGGTGAAAGTTATTTGTATCCCAGAAAAACCACAAGAATTCTTAATTAATCGAATGGAAAATTTGTATACCGAAACAGTATTAGTTTGAACCTCGACCCCCCTCATTAGCTTTGGTCTTGGATGATATAAAATCAAATTCTAAATTTAAAATCAAGTCCTTTTGATTATAACAAGTCCTTTTGATTATAAAAAATGAACCTGAAAATTTAAAATTACCAGGAATTAGTAATAAATAAAAAAAAAAATTATTTTTCAAAAAATTGTTTTAATAAAAAAATTATGATTTATGCAAAGTATGTAATTTTACAATGATTTTTTCTTTTTTTAATTTTTGTTAATCTTACAAACTAAATATTTATATTTAAAAAAAAGGAACAACTTTTTACATTATTTACATAATAATCGCTTGTATAGTCTTATATATTTTGAAAATTAATTCCTTATTTATTTATATTCAGATCATTTTTTTTCATCTTTTATAAATGAAACATATCTCTTGCATTATTGTTAGAGTTCTTTGGTGTTGCAGAAATTTGTAGTCTTAATTTAAACCCAAATTTTTTTTTCCTTTTCATTTTCCACCCCTTTGTCCAAATTTAAGCCCAAAAAAAAATCCCTGCAGTCCTCCTTAAATTTACTTATTGTTTTTAATTTATTATTTCTAATGTCTTCTTCAAACAAAAAATTTAACATTTTAAAATTAATATGAATGCGATTTCTTTGTGATTGTATGATTTGTTTAGTAAAAAAGACAATAAAATGAATGGGTTAAACGTTGTTCTAAAAGAAATAAATTATATCAATTAAAGGAGAGGAAGTCAGCCAAAAGGAATATCCAAATAAAAGAAATCTTCATTCGATAGAGGCTATCCCGTTTGGCTGACTTCTCTTTTTATTGATCTAATCGTTGGTCAGACGCTAATAACAATAAATTAAATAAAAAAAAATTCATTTACTTAACAGAACAATTAAGAAAGTTTTAAAAAGGAATTCTAAAAATTAAATTATTGATGGAATTTATTTATAATGCAGATGATATACTTTTATGTACACTCATGTGTGTTTTCCAACTTGGACAAAGGTGTTGAGAAAATAAAGAAGAAATAATTACATTTTGTGCTCGATAATTCTTAACAGTCTTCTTTTTATTTTGATTTATACATCACATAATGACTTAAGTGAATTGAGTAAAGGTTAGATGCAAGTGATATATATATATAGAAATTATATAAAAAATAAAAAAAATTTCGTTTTTAAGGTGGGATTACTCCTCCATTTTCGAGCATATTAGATTTTTTTTAAAGCTTGAGATAAAAAATAAATCTTTTTCAATGAAATAATAAATTATTGGCAAATGGGCGATTCTCGGATTGAACAGTCCGGCGTTTCAGCTTTCCCCTGTAGATAAGCGTGACGAAACGTCGGCTACAATATTTTCCTGCCAGACCATTTACCAATTTAGTATCTACATCCAACACTCGATATATAATAAATAATATATATCATCAGGTCTTAGGAAAAAAAATGCCTTAAAATATACAATTATTATTTCGGATTTGCCGATTTGTACCCATCATGCCCTAACACTGGACCACCACAGCACCGCACTAGGCATGCTGAGTACAAATCCGTGGTTCCACTCCTGGTGGATTGAGTTAATAAATACTAATTGTATGTTTTAAGTCAATTTTTTTTTAGTTTGAAATTCGAGATTAGATAATGTGTTTCAAAATAAATCATTACGTCTGAGTAATTATTAGGAGGCATGACATTGATTTTGGTTTTCATGTACCTAATTAAGACGAAATAAAAGTAGCGTTATTTTGACACACTCGTATTTAATATCAGATTTTTTGGAGTATTCTTTTTTTTTAAAATCTTCCATTTCCCTCTTTCAATTGCATATCGGAGTTTTTCCCAAAACCATGGATCTCCCCACTCAACGTATGTATTCATTTCAAGATATGTACGAAGGTCTTCGTGAAGTTTCTCCTTTGGCCCAACATCTCCATAAATAAGAATAATGACATTAGCCGAAGATTCTCTCAGAGCTCGTTTATGTGCTGCTTGAAATTCCAATTGACTCCAATCACTTTCAACAAAATGTTTCGATAACACTATAATCGTTCGTCTTGATCTTTCCACTGAATTAATAATATTTGAAGCGATCGGACCAGGACCCCAATCACGTTGATGTATACATAATTTGTACGGCCTGTCGCATCCTTCCAGTCCGGGCATTAATTTGTCCACAACAAAATCCTCATCTTTATGTGAAAAACTTATGAAAGCATCATACACTTTGTTTGTCTCGATTTCATAATTTTTTGGAAAGCACCGCATACAGACTTTGTGCATAAATAGCCATAACCAAATTTTCTAGAAAGGAAAGAAAAAAAAATTACAAAAAAAATAAAGTCAAAAAATTGTCTTAAACATAAAATATATATAAAAGAATACCTCATTATATCGATAGTATAGAAAAATAGAGATTCCAAAAAGGACAGAGAGTAAGACAAGAGTAATAGAAATTGCTATTATCAGAGCATTTTCATCTGGGCAAAGTTCTTGAAAAGTGAGTCCAATTAATGGCTTGTTATCCAATGGATTTCCTGGTGCTGAGCACGTCGGACTCGAATTATTTCCCATCTGAAATTAAAATAAATAAATATAAATGTTCAAATTTTGATGAGTTTTCGCATGCTCTGCTGAAATAGTTAATTCCTTTGTGGAAATGGATTCGATATTGTGTTCATATTTGATAATTTCTTTCTTTTATGAAATGATCTAGGTTTCAGGGAAATTTTGACATTGTTTTGGGACCTGTCCTGAGTGCGTTTGGATGTTTCTTTTTAGAACAAGCTAGTTTATCCGAATGCACTCAGTGCGCCCTGGCTTGTAGCATATATAAAAGTCATCATCGACAGGATAAGATTCTTCCAATTATTTTTTATTTTTAAAAAGAATTTTAGATTCATTTTAAAATATAATCCAAAAAGATTTCATATTATTTTAAAAATTATTTAAAAATATAAATGTAATTATTTTTTAAATAAAATGGAGGAGGAATTTTATTCTCTTCACGAAAAAAATTCATTACATTTTTAAATCCGAGAGAGAAATATATTTTCATTTAAATTGAGTTAAAATTTTTAATTTTACTTTAGCAAGTAAAAACTAACTAATATCTGCAATCCATATTGTTTGTATAATAAAATAAATAATCAAAAAATAGTTATTTACCTTTCTATAACTGGTATGTACAAAATTAAGCAAATTTTTAGAATTACAATTGCACTGAAACGGGTTGTGATCTAAGGCGATTTGCTTTAAGGAACTCATATTATTTAAATGTTTAATGGTTTCGACGTCAAGCATCTGTATTTTATTATAATTTAATAGTAAAACCTTAAAAAAAAAAAAAAAATTAATAAAAATAACAAAATATTAGTAAAAATGAAATGAAATACCTCTAAAAACGGTGGCATGTCTTTATAGTTTAGACCTTTGATAATATTATGGCTCAAATCATATTTTGTGATATTAATTTTGTTACTAGATATTATATCGCTTTGTTTTGGTATCGAAGACAATAAATTTTGCGAAAGATTTAGTTCAATAGAAGAAATGCCTTTTTGAAGTTCTTTAGGAATATCAAGAAATGGAGCCGTGTCTAAATTCGCATTTTCACAATCAACTAAAAGGGCCTGAAAAACAAACAAAACAAATTAGATTCATTCATTCTATGAAAAGGAGATTTTAAGACTTGTCTAATAAAATTATTTTAATATTACTAGCAATACAGTCCATCTCGACAAGATAAATCTTACCAATTTTCAATTTATCGAGACTTGTGAGTTTTACTTTTACACTATCGACACAAAGTTTGATGAAGGTTGCAATATTTTTACAAAAATTAGAAAAACCTGCATATTTTATTACAAATATTATTTGATTTATATTATTTATGAAATTCATAATTTATACAAGACATTTTAAGCACAAAAAAAAAAAAATTGTTTTTATATTTTGGCTTCATCAAAATAGACCTCTCGATTTTAAATCACCGCAGCACTTAATGAGTTTCTAGAGGGGTTCAGGTGTGATTTTGTTCGATTTAGTTCTTAATATCTCCCAAAGATTATTTGTAGTGGTCGATTGTTCTTCCTTTACTCTTTTATCCAATTAATCCCACACCAATTCGATGGGGGTGAGATTCGGAGATTGAGGTGGCCACTCCATAATAATATGTTACCTTGCTCCAATTATTTTTAAAAGACTTTACATAATTCAATTCCATGTTTGGGGTCGTTGTCATGCATAAAAAAAAAAATTTGGAATCAGTGGCGTCATTTGGGGGTGCCCCCAAGGGCACTGATTTTTATAAAATTTTATATTATTCTAAATAAAATATTTCAAAATATATCTATTAAATAACTTTTGGCCAAATTTGAGTACCTATTTGTAAATAAATTTTTAGAAAAAAAGTTTGCCCCCCCCCCCCAAGAGTTCTCAAGAATGTTTCTGTACACTTCTTTGTCATGATTAGGGCTGTATAAAATAGATTAATTTTCTTAAAAAAATATTCGATTATTAAAAAAAATAATCGATTAATCGATTATTTCCTCATAATCGATTAGGAAAAAGACCCGGTTATTTTCCTATAAAAAAAGTGGGGTAAATTTACTAAAAAAAAGTCGGATAAAATGGGTTTAATCAATTATTACCATAATCGATTAACCGAAATAATCGATTATTTTCCATAATCGATTTATCGAAATAATCTATTTTTTTTTCCATAATCGAACACCCCTAGGTAGGGCTGGACGGTAATGGATTTTCATTACCGACCTCGATAATGAAAAAAAACCGGTTTTTCTCGAAAGTCGGTAAAAATTTTTTACCGCCCGCGGAACCAAAGTTTGCCGCCGCGGAACATTTTTTTTTTTCGCGGAACCAAAATTTTTCCCCGGCCGAAAAAATATTTTACCTTTTTTTTAGAGACGCCAATTTTTTGCCGAAACATTTTTTTTTTTCGCGGAACCAAAATTTTTCCCCGCCCGGAAAAATATTTTACCTTTTTTTAGAGACGCCTTTTTTGCCGAAACATTTTTTTTTTTTTTTCCCGTCCAGAAAAATATTTTATCTTTTTTTTTAGAGACGCCTTTTTTGCCGAAACATTTTTTTCCCGTTGAACCAAAATTTTTTCTCCGGTCAGGGAAAATATTTTACCTTTTTTTTTAGAGACGCCAATTTTTTGCCACCCGCGGAACAGAAATTTGCCGCCGCGGAACCACAATTTGGTTTGCCGCCGCGGAACATTTTTTTTCTCGCCGAACCAAAATTTTTTACCGCCCGAAAAAATAGGTTTTTACCGGCTTTCGAAAAAAAACCGGTTTTTACCGAATTAGAGGTTCGTTACCGCGTTTTCGGTAAAAAATTTTTACCGGTTTTTACCGGTAAACCGGTTTACCGCCCAGCCCTACCCCTAGGTCTGATCCCATCTTATTTATGGAGTCTTCGAATGTTGATATTACTAAAACTCTCCCAAACAACAATAAACTGTGTTTAACTTTTGGTAACAAAAAGTAACAGAACAAAAAAGTTCAACGTTTAAATCCAAAAATTTCAAACTTTGATTCATCTGTCCAAAGCACATTTTCCCATTGTTGAATCATCCAATGAAAAAAAAATCTGGTGTGACTGGCGCACAGCACACAACTTTCTCTTACCCTTCGGTAAGAGAAAGTTGCGCACTGTGCTGGTCACACCAGATTTTTTGTGTCGAGATATATTTAGTTTCCGATAGCACCTTAGTTTCAAACTTGCATTTTAAATGTTGACTGCTTCAAATAAACTATGGTTATTTTTCAAAATTTTAATCTCATATTTGGACATTTTATACACAATATAGAATCGTAAATAAATACAAAATTTCATAAGAATTGGAAAAAAAATTTTAAATGCCTAAAAAGTTCTAAAGGGGACCCCCTTTTGAATCGAAATTAACATACAAATCCCTATAGGAAATTAACATTGGTCAAATGCGAAGATAAGGTAGAAAAATTTAAAACGCGTAGAAAGAGAGAAGATAGTTTTGTGAGAGAGAGAGATATGTTTTCTCCGAAAAAAAAAAATGGGCGTTTAAATAATAATTGATTTTTAATCTAATAAAAAGAAAAAGATTTAAATTCGGTTACCATGGCAACCATTTATTTCTCCTATCTTTCCTATGAAGCACAAGAGTAAAGTGTGCTTCAAACAATTTTGAGGGCAAAACGAGAATATACATTTGAAAGAGCATCTAAAAAATAATTGATTTTTTGAATTTTAATCAAAATCGTTAGAGCGAATTTTGAGAAAATCGAAAAAAACTGAAAAAGTACATCAGTAAAGTACTAGTACTTTTTGGCCGATTTTGATTAAAAGCTTATTTTGTCGGTCCCGGGGGGTGTTTAACTTAAATATAAAATTTCAGCCTCCTAGCTCAATTCCTTCATGCTTAAAATTGACACACACACACACACACACACACACACACACACACAGACAGACAGACAGACAGACAGACAGACAGACAGACAGACAGACAGACCATGTCGCGAAAACCACTTTTTTGGATTCAGGGGACCTCAAAACGTGAAGATCCATCAAAATCTCGACATCGAATTTTTGACATGAAACCAATACTTTCTCTCTCTATATATTTCATATATAGGGTACGAGAAAGTAATAGATTAATTTGGGCCCGATTATAAATGGATGATCCACACATGTGTGTGTATATACACACAATCTTTAATCATTATTACCTTATCTATCGAACGGTATCTACAAGTACAGTTTTCATTACAATCTTGAAATTGGCAGGTCAATTTTTCCGAACTAAGATCAAGAATAGAAATCCCATCATAATCTTTATCCGTGCATTTTAAATCTTCGACCCTAAGATGAACACTTTGCGGAATCTAATGATAAACAAAAACATTAGTTTGAATATAAAATAAATGATAAATATTTAATATATTGTAGAAGAAAAAATATTTACCTCAATATACTGAAGTAGATCAAATATATTACAATCACATTTCAATGGATTATAATTAAGATTAACAACTTTGCCTGTATTTGTATCTAAAGTATTAGATTTGTTTAAAATAACTTGACTGTTTTTCATATCAATATCTTTAATTTGATTATGACTTAAATCAATTATTATATTTTTCTTTGATATAAAGGAGAAATCTACTGCCTATAAAAATAAAATAGAATTAATTAATTTTTGAGTTTAGGCTTTCACAGTTGTTATCATTAGTAAAAGAATTAGATTTTTGGTTTAACTGTGGTTTATTTGTAAAAATTACTCTAATTGTTTGTAATTTTTACTAACAAACCACAGCTAAACCGAAAATCTAATTCTTTTACTAAAAATTAATTAATAATTTTAATATAAAAAAAAGTTAATTATATTAATATATTAAAAAAAATGAAAATATCCACAATAGGGTGGGGTGAAGAATAAATGAAAACAACAAGCGGCCGAAAAATTCTAAATTTAATATTTAATACATATAGGGCCGTAGACAAAAAATTTTGCTTCTAGAAAAATATACTTTATAATATGTAAAAATCCGGTGTAACTGGCCGCACAGCACACAGCTTTTTCTTATCTTCGGTAATTGAAAGTTACGTTCTGTGCTTGTCCCAGCAGATTTTTAGTGTCATCATATATTCAGTTTCAGATAGTACATTAGGATTCAAGATTTTAAGATTTATAAACAGAAAAATCTGGTGTGACTGGCGCACAGCACACAACTTTCTCTCACCCTTCGGTAAGAGAAAGTTGCGCACTGTGCTGGTCACACCAGATTTTTTGTGTCGAGATATATTTAGTTTCCGATAGCACCTTAGTTTCAAACTTGCATTTTAAATGTTGACTGCTTCAAATAAACTATGGTTATTTTTCAAAATTTTAATCTCATATTTGGACATTTTATACACAATATAGATTCGTAAATAAATACAAAATTTCATAAGAATTGGAAAAAAAATTTTAAATGCGTAAAAAGTTCCAAAGGGGACCCCCTTTTGAATCGAAATTAACATACAAATCCCTATAGGAAATTAACATTGGCCAAATGCGAAGATAAGGTAGAAAAATTTAAAACGCGTAGAAAGAGAGAAGATAGTTTTGTGAGAGAGAGAGATATGTTTTCTCCGAAAAAAAAAATGGGCGTTTAAATAATAATTGATTTTTAATCTAATAAAACGAAAAAGATTTAAATTCGGTTACCATGGCAACCATTTATTTCTCCTATCTTTCCTATGAAGCACAAGAGTAAAGTGTGCTTCAAACAATTTTGAGGGCAAAACGAGAATATACATTTGAAAGAGCATCTAATAAATAATTGATTTTTGAATTTTAATCAAAATCGTTAGAGCGAATTTTGAGAAAATCGAAAAAAACTGAAAAAGTACATCAGTAAAGTACTAGTACTTTTTGGCTGATTTTGATTAAAAGCTTATTTTGTCGGTCCCGGGGGCTGTTTAACTTAAATATAAAATTTCAGCCTCCTAGCTCAATTCCTTCATGCTTAAAATTGAACACACACAGACACACAGACAGACAGACAGACAGACAGACAGACAGACAGACAGACAGACAGACAGACAGACAGACAGACAGACCATGTCGCGAAAACCACTTTTTTGGATTCAGGGGACCTCAAAACGTGAAGATCCATCAAAATCTCGACATCGAATTTTTGACATGAAACCAATACTTTCTCTCTATATATATATTACATATATACATAGGTAAGAGAAAGTAAAAAATGGGCGTTTAAATAATAATTGATTTTTTTTTTTTTTTTTTTTTTTTTTTTAAACATTCACACTTTTTTCTCGCTCACACTCGCATTCACACACACATTCACACAGTCTTTTCGGCAACTTAGGCCATATAAGACTTTTCCGATAACCGTTATTTATTAATTTATCTATTATTGGGGTCCAGGCATTCTTATTTAAGCCATCTGGTATCCAAATGGCTTAAATAAAATCATCGGACTGCCTGGGGTCCGAACCCGCGACGTTTGGTATATGAGGTTAGCACGCTAACCTCTACACCATGCCCCGAGGGCTAATTGATTTTTAATCTAATAAAAAGAAAAAGATTTAAATTCGGTTACCATGGCAACCATTTATTTCTCCTATCTTTCCTATGAAGCACAAGAGTAAAGTGTGCTTCAAACAATTTTGAGGGCAAAACGAGAATATACATTTGAAAGAGCATCTAAAAAATAATTGATTTTTGAATTTTAATCAAAATCGTTAGAGCGAATTTTGAGAAAATCGAAAAAAACTGAAAAAGTACATCAGTAAAGTACTAGTACTTTTTGGCCGATTTTGATTAAAAGCTTATTTTGTCGGTCCCGGGGGCTGTTTAACTTAAATATAAAATTTCAGCCTCCTAGCTCAATTCCTTCATGCTTAAAAATCATAGCAACTATTTCTCATCTTTTCTATGAATTAAAAGAGTATAGTGTGCTTCAAACAATTTTGAAATCAAAATGAGAATATACATTTTAAAAAGCATCTAAAAAATAATTGATTTATTGTGTTCTGTGCTTATCACGGGGTCAAAATCGTGCGAGCGAATTTCGAAAAAAACGAAAAAACTGAAAAAATACATCAGTAAAGTACTAGTACTTTTTGGCCAATTTTACTCAAAAGCTTATTTTTATGCCTCAGGGGTGTACCTACCTTAAATATAAAATTTCAACCTCGTAGCTCATTTTATTCATACTTTATTTTGGTCACAGACAGACACACAATAGAGAGACTATTTTGTTGGACCCACTTTTTTGGACTGAAAACGTGAATTTCCATAAAATCTCCACTATTAATCTAATACACTCTTTCTATATATAGAGAGATAAGAGAAAGTAAAATAGGTTTGTATAAGACCTAAGAACTAAAATATTTTATACTTTCTCTTACCTATGTATATATGTAATATTGTATATATATAGAGAGAAAGTATTGGATTCATGTCGAGAGTTTGACGGATATACACGTTTTGAGGAGCCCTGAATTAAAAAAAGTAAAAAGTGGTTATCGCGACATGGCCTGTCTGTGAACAAAATATCTGAAGAACCAAAAAACCCATGGGGTTGAAATTTTATATTCAAGTTTGGTACACCCATAGGACGAGACAGGAAGCTTTTGAACAAAATCGGCCAAAGAGTACTAGTACTTTACTGATGCACTTTTTCGGGTTTTTTCGATTTTCTCAAAATTCGCTCCAACGATTTTGTTTAAAATTCAAAAATCTATTATTTTTTAGATGCTCTTTAAAATGTATATTCTCATTTTGCCATTGAAATCTTTTGTTGCACACTTTATTCTTGTACTTCATAGGAAAGATAGGAGAAATGGTTGCCATGGTAACAAAATATAAATATTTACAATATAAATTTTACATCTTGAATTTTAATACATCTATATCGGTGGGAACTAAATATATATGTCGACACAAAATCTGGTGAGGCAAGCACCGAACACAACTTTCAATTACCGAAGATAAGAGAAAGTTTTGTGCTGTGCGTCCAGTTACACCAAGTTTAAAAAAAAAGAAAGAATTTAACTTACCTCAACGCATGAAATATTATTATAACTCAGATTAATATTATTCAAATACACCATCAACATTCTCCAATCCTCGGAAATATGAATGATTTGATTGTGTGAAAGATCCAGAGTAGTAAGTTTAACATTTTGATTCATTGGCGAACGTAACTCATTTATAAAATATAACATATTATATGACAAATCGAGTGTTTCTAATAAACGGAGATTGTACAAAGAATCTCCTATGGATTTTAATGAATTATGGGCTAAATATAATGACTTTAAAGATCGAAGGTTTTTGAAAGGAGATCTGAAAAAAAGAAAATTAAAAATAAGAATTCAAAAAACATTTTAATACATACAATGAAATTGCCCAATATAGTTTCTAACTGAATAATTGATATGCACCGACTTTAAAGGTCGGTCCCCACCTGACCTCGTTCTTTCTTTATGTCCCTGATCACGTCTGTGAAAGTGATTATATTTTGATATGATAGAAACATGTTGTTGTTATCCCCTATACACTAGTGATATTTGTTTAAAGATCAATTTTCTCCATCTTGGGATTAATAGAGAATCCAATAACTTTTTGCAAACATAGAATTTCCTTTAAGCTATGTACGCTCGGTTAAAATGTGTAAATTTCCATACAATTGTTTGTTTCGCTTTTCAATCATCATATGATGATATTGCTTTAAAATAATAATAATACATTATTAAACAATTTTTTTAAGTATTCTTTTGCAAACAGCATAATAAAAATCAAAGATCATAGGTTGTATATTTACCCCCTCCATTTTTTTAATAATTATTTAACAAAACTTAAATTAAGGACAGATTCAGCCAAATAAAAAACCTTTATATATTTATCGACCCCAGAGACTGAAATTGATGGGGCCCCCCCAAGGTAATCTGGTGTAACTGGGATCACAACTTTCTTTTATTTTCGGTAATTCAAAGTTGCATTTTGTACTTGTCTACCAGTATATACAAATCAACATTTTATAGGTTATTAATAATAAAATTTAATTCCCAAGATACCCACTTTACGCCCCACCCCCTTATTTCAAGACATTATAACAAATTCATATGTACAGTAAAGGACAATATTAAGTCCCACTCATGTGTTTTCTACTTGTGATTATTTCATTGTTTTTATAAAAGAAAATGTAAATCTTTATTAGAAATTTTCTAGGTTTGAAAGTTTTCATTAAAAAATAGATAATATTTTTTTAAAAAACAATGAAATAATCACAAGTAGAAAACGCATGGGTGGGACTTATTAATGTCCTTAATATTTGTACTTAATATTGTCCCTCATTGTACATGATTAGTTTCAGGAGTAGTGGCTGAACGAATAATGAGTAATGAAGAGATCAAGGCAGCCGAAAGCAATAAAGAAAAATATATTTCTCTTTCGCTTTATTTAATACAATTGTTGACGTTTCGGCCGATATTCCCGCCTTCATCAGGATAATGTGCTCTTGGAAACTCCTGACATATTGTTGATGCGAACATTTGTCTGATGTCATGACTTCTGGTTCCAAGAGCCTTTCTTAGCTTGAAGCAAACAGCAAATTGTCCTGATGAAGGCCGGAATATAGGCCGAAAAGTCTACAGTTGTATAAAATAAAGCGAAAGAGAAATATATTTTTTCTTTATTTCTTTCGGCTGCCTTGACCTCCTCACTACTCATCATATGTACATTTTTTGTACTATTATGACCACCTTTATACAATATTTCTATATGGATGATGAGATATTATATCTCGAAACGTCTCCAGGATCGATAAGCATATAAAGGTATTTTATTTGGCTGAATCTGCCCTTATATAAATCAAACATATTCACAGCCACCAAATCTTAAATACGAATTTTTCTTTTTGCCTAAATGTTTCTAGTTCCGAATTTAATTTTAACTTTTTCTTTTCCAGGTTCCTTGGCTTTGGAAGTCCAAAAAACGGTAGAGATCGTTTAGACATCTTGATTAAAGAAAGGATCAATTTAGCTGGTGAGTTGAATATGTATTTTTTGATAAATTCACTAGCATAAACTTTCTGGTGTGTTTATAATATGCATATTACAATAAGTTTTTCACTTCGAGCGTGCGGTTAAATATAATTCTTAAAATGCATTCGGCAATTTCATTATTTAATAATACTAATTCAATCAATACTTACTTAGTTAATGTTTCCAATTTGTTAAAATTTAAATTTAATATTTTCAAATTCTCTTGTGATTTAAATAAATTTTGTGGTATTTCTTCAATTTTATTATAACTCAAATCCAAATTGACCAATTTTTTGAGGTCTTTGAACAAGTTTTCACTTATAACATTTAGAGAGTTTTTCTGGAGATTTAATTCTTCAAGATTTTCCAAATTATAAAATAAATTTTCCGAAAGAGAAGAAATATTATTATTATTTAAAATGATGAACTTAATGGATGATATATTGGTAAAAATTTTAGATGGTAAAGTTGTCAAATTATTAAAATCTAATTCAATTTTTTCTAATCGTGAATTATTCCAAAATATATTTTCTGGTAATGTTTCAAAATCATTATTTTTCAAAGAAATATTTTTTAGTAGTTTTAATGGAGAAAAAATATCGGTTGGCAAATGATTCAAATGATTGTTCTTTAGATCCAGGCTTAATAAATTATTTAAATCTTGAAACGTGCTTTCTGGGATGGTTTCCAAATAATTGTTATTTAAATTTAATAACATTAGAGATTTGAGATTTTCAAAGTACGTCTTATTGAGCTCTCGAATTCCGTTGGATCCTAGATCGAGAAATTTCAAATTGGTCAAATGCTGAAAGATTCTTGGTTGTAATTTAATTTTGTTGTAGAATAAAAGTAGCTTCGTGAGATTCTTTCCCACTTCTTCAAAAACATTGTCTTGAAGAGTAGTCAAATTGCTTTGTAGTATATAAATTTCGGATCCATTGAAATCTGAAAAAATTACAAAAAAATAAATAAATTTATAATTAAAATAAGAGAAAGTAAAAATTAATTAGGATTTAAGTAGGGGAATTTTGTAAAAATATTAAAAAATTAACTTTATATTTTAAGATGTACTCTCATTTAACTACGATCTGGGGTCTTATTTAATCATAAGATTATATGGACCCTGTTACGCATTAGTGTGTCAAGCGCCAGCTACCGAGATTTGAGAAAATTAACATTAAAGTTTTTTGTTTTGATTAGATTATATATAATTTTTTTTGTCAATTGTGCAAGTAACATTAAATATAAATTTTTTTAGGACATATTTCATAAAAAATACTATTAATTATATAGCATTTGAAACAATATTCAGTTTTTATCTCAATTTTTAATTTTTTGGAGCTTGACACACTAATGCATAACAGGGTCCCTATAAGAGTTTAGGTCGTAGTTAGCTAGCTAAGACTCAAAGTTCAATATAAGGCTTAAGTAAAGGCTGAAATTAGTAACATAAGCTTTGTTTATTTATTTTTTTTTTTCTTTGGAAATCTTTAAATTTTTTTGTTAAAAAATTAATAATTATTTTAATTTTTAATATTTATTTTAATCAATTTTAATTTTTAATAATTTTTATAAATGATACCTTTATTAAGTTGCTAACTTCACAAAACTTTCCTTATGCCTCAGATAGCTAATTATATGTGAAAAAATTCATTTTTTTAGCGTATTCTTGATTTGCTATCGGTCGGATAAGTTTGCTAGTTGACTAGATACAATCGGCCCTTAAGAGTAGCTATTCTATTATGATACGAAATATATAGGGATCTTGTGGTTAGAAGAGACACTTATTTCCCTTGGTTTAGGAGGGCAAGCCATCGCTTTGATCGTCCTTGAATTTATACTAATATTCTTGTGTACACTTTATTTTTAAAGAATAAAATCATGATTTTCCCTTATAATTATAAATAAATCTATTATATAACAATACAAATACACGTGAAAATGTTTGTCTCGCTGAATTTAAATAAATACCAAATGGTTTAATAAACATATTTATAAAAAATTGATTTTTCACGAAAATAATACTTTGCCCTTATATTATTTACAGATAATAGGGAAAGTAAAATTTTAAAGAAATTTAAACTTTTAAGATTTTGAAATAATTAGATTCACCAAGTGGAAATATATAAATATTGTATGAAGGAAGTGTTCTATTTTAATTTTAATCATCTTTATAAGGAAATTAAAATCATTTCACAACGTCCAAATTTTCCAAAACTCTACCATATTCTAAATTCATCTATTATTGAGTCGACTGTTTACGCAAATTATTTTAAAATTGAAAATAAATATTCTCTAAAATTCATTGAGATGTTAATTCACTTGAGTTTTTCCACTTGTTCTTAGTTGCCATCGTTGCACCTTTTGACTAGTCCTTTTTGTCTCAGATATTTGGTACAGTGGCGTAGCGAGGGGGGGGGGGGGCAAGAGGGGGCATCATGCCTTGAGCGCTACTCACAAAGGAAAGCCAAATGGTCCGCAAAACAAAAAATTGCTGAATAATTTTATCTCAAATTTAAAGCCTAGCTTGAGCCGATGACTATTTATTTATTAATTTGCGAGTATATTTTACATATAATATTATTGGGGAGGGGGGAGGGCGCTAAAAAGGTATTGTGCCCCTGGCGCGAGTTAAGGTCGCTACGCCACTGATTTGATAGTCATAGATATGGCGAAGAGAACCAGTAAGAAGGAACAGCGATGAATATCACTTAAGAAACAGATGTATCCTAAATGGAATAAAAACTCCCATTCTATGAAAATTTTTGTAAACTATTGTATATAATTTCAATATATTTGACTAAAGTAAAATTTTTGGTAGATTTCCATACAATGACATGAATTAGAACCCCAGTAATTAGATACCTACCTTGAAAATGCATTGGTTTAAGAGTATCACCGACGTTTCCATTTTCAAAAAAATCAAATTGGGACTCCTTGGTGGGTTGCCAGGAGCGCTTTGTACAAAAGGCTGTTCTGGAAGAGGACATGAGCTGAATCTAAGTGTCGATATCTCGCTAGTGTTATCAAAAATTTGCAGAAATTCATTGCTTCTTTTGGTCAATTGTTGCGCACTGGTTCCATTACAAACAAATTTAATCGATGGTGAACTCTGATCTTTTATAATTAGAAGACCATCTTCCTGGCAGGAATATTCCAAAGGTTTCCACATAGGCCATTTATTACATTCTGAAACAAAATTTAAATTCATAACAATAATAGACTACATGATAATTTATTAAAAAGGCAAATGTAAATAAAAATAAAATATGTGTGATACGGAAATTCTTTATAAAAAAAAATTGATAAAGAATATGACTGTTTTATTATAATAAGAAAACAGGTTGGCAGCAAGGAACTTGCATCAGATAAAAATAAAATCAATTTTTATTTAATTGTCGACGTTTTGGACGCCAATCGCGTATTTTCTCAGGACAATTAATTGCATTATATAGATACAGATGGATGGATTTTTAGGTGAAAATTGAAATCCAGGCAAATACAATCTCAAAAGCAGGAAACTGTATTTAATCAATGGCAATGACTGTGAATTGACTGCGAGAGACTTAAAATAATGCCATCAATTAAATACAGTACTTTCATTAATTAAAGTCTCTCTTAGTCATTCACAGTTATTGCCATAGATTAAATACAGTTTTCAGCTTTTGAGATTGTATTCTCCCAGAAACGATTTCAATTTTCACCTCAAAATGTATCCATCTGTATTTATGTAACAATTAATTGTCCTGAGAAAGGACGCTTTTGGCGTCCGCAATGTCGACAATAAAATAAAAAATTGATTTTATTTTTATCTAAGTTACTGCTATCCTGGTTATACATTATAATAAAAAAATATTCACTTGGAGACACGAGAAGAGAAATTGGAATTTGTCAAAAAAATTAATTAATATTTACCCGTCTTGAGAGACAAGAATTGAATAAAAAAATCTCGAAACAAGTAACAGGTTTATTTATTAATTTTTTTTTTTTTTATATTTTTTTGATACGCATATTATAAGTGAATATTTATGAGAATTACAAATTTTTAGGAAATTGTATAAAATTTGCCAAGGAAATTTCGATCAACTACAGTATATAACGTATATATGAAAATAAAAATATATTTCATCCAAAATAAAATGACTGTTATCGCGTATTCTTCGTTATTACTTTCTCTTACCCTATATGGACCCTGTTATGCAATAGTGTGTCAAGCGCCAAAAAAATTAAAAATTGAGTTAACCACGGAATATTGTTTCAGATGCTATAATTAATAGTATTTTTTATGAAATATGTCCTAAAAAAATTTATATTTAATGTTACTTGCACAATTGCAAAAAAATTATATATAATCCAATGAAAACAAAAAACTTTAATGTTAATTTTCCCAAAAATCGGTAGATGGCGCTTGACACACTAATGCGTAACAGGGTCCGTATATGAAATATATAGAGAGTGAAAGTATTGCGATCATGTCAAAAATTCGATGCAGAGATTTTGAAGGTGTTTTGAGGTCCCCTGAGCCCAAAAAAGTGGCAATCGCAAATTCGTCTGTCTGTGTGAGTAACGATTTTAAACATGAAGGAAATGAGCTTCCAAGTTTAAATTTTATATTCAACTTAAGTACCCTCCCGGACAGTCAAAATAAGCTTTTGAACAAAATCCGTCAAAAAGTACTGGTGCCAGTACTTTACCGAAGTACTTTTTCAGTTTTTTCGATTTTCTCAAAATTCGCTCCAATAATTTTGATTAAAATTCAAAAATCAATTATTTTTTATATTCTCTTTAAAATATATATTCTTATTTTGCCCTGAAAATTGTTTGAAGCACACTTTACTGATGTAGTATTTCAGATTTTTCAAATTCATCTTTCGGCTCTTCCTTCCATGAGCCAATGTTAAATTCCTATGGGGATTTGCTTGTATATTTCGATTCAAAAAGGATTCAATCCAAGGGATTCAATCCCCTTTTGAACTTTTTACACATTTTAAAAATTTTTTTCCATTTATGAAATTTTATATTTATTTAGGATTCTCTATTATGTATAAAATATCCAAATATGTGATTAAAATATTGAAAAATAACCTTAGTTTATTTCAAGCACTCAACATTTAAAACGCAAGTTTGGATCTATTCTCCTTAGATCTTATTTTAACTTTCTTATAATAGAATAAATAAAACAAGTTCATATTCATTGACAAATAAGTGATCCAAGTCAAACGGGCGTTCATGAATTAAATATTAAATAGTCTTTTAATATAAGCTCCCACGGGAAAAAAATTAGGTCTGGCCCAGCGATTATTTCCTTCTCTAAGTTATGCGCATTTATGTAGGCTGTAGAGGAAATAGAATTACGCAGTCATATGGATAAAATTATTGCTTTTAGGCCGAAATCAATCTCATTGTACTTATATAAGTTAAGCTCTATCAAATCATCAAAAATATTTAATATAAAATTGAATCGGGCATTATCTATATTTTATTTTATAAATAAGAAAACTTTTAATTGCGTCAAGTTTCTCTTCTTTAAAATCACGGTTAAATAGAGCATAATTTAACAAGACTGTGAGTGTTGTTTATTGGTGAGGCCAAACATCTCATGGCTCCCGGGAATCGAACCCAGGATCTCCAGCCTTTCCGGGGTAGAGTCTATTGCACTAGGCCACCGGACCCTCGACCTCATATTTAACTATTTTAGTGATTATTTAATAAATAATAAGAATTATTCCTCTGGTAAAATAAAAAATTTTCGTATATTTTTAACCCCTTCTTGTTCACAACCTCTATCATGCTCTATTAAGTGCCCGAAACTGGGAAACTAAATTAAACATGTTATTTTTTTAAACTTTTTTAAAGATATGATCGTGTCACACTTTTCTTTTTGTTTAATTATGGCTAAATAATATTATTATGATTAGCAATAAAATTAGCCACATTTTTAAACTCTAAATTAGTGAAATTAATCAAATCTACTTTTTAATTTCATGAGGTTTCGGATTTAGAATTTAAATATTTTAATAACTTTTGGACAAGGAAATTCCGTTGTTTCACTTCTAATTATCTAGCTATCCCTAAGCTAGTTGACTATGACTTTGGAATCTTTTCACATCTAGTTAAGCTAATCTTATGATTAGATAAGAGCCCAGATCGTAGTTAGAGACCCAAAGTTTGGTATAAGGCTTAGCAAAGGAGTGAAATTAGGAACAAAAGTCTTGTTTATTTATTTTTTTGGGAATTTTTAAATTTTTGACAAAAAAAATAATTAATTAGCTTTAATTAATTATTTTAATATTTATTTTAATTAATTTTTATTTTTAATAATTTAAAAAAAATTATGCCTTTATTAATTAAGTTGCTAACTTCACAAAACTTTCCTTATACCTCAGATAACTATGTGGAAAATCCATTTTTTTAAGGTTATGCAAGTTCTTGTATACTATATCGATGATTTGCTATCGGTCGGATAAGTATGCTAGTTGACTAGAAGTGAAGCAAAATAAATTGTATAAAAGACAAATATATATCTATTTTTTTTGATTAATTTTATAATACCAAAAAATATTCAAAAGATTCAAACCTCTAGAAAAAAATCTATTATTATATACTCTATATATTTTTATTTTAAACTTGTCTTTTAAAATTTGCTTCTTTTTAAGACACCCACTGTTCCTTTTTCACCAAAGAACAAATTTTTTATTTAATAATAATAATACTAATAATAATACATACTAATAAATTACATTAAAAATTGAAAGTCCTAGAAGGTTGAACCCTCTCATATTTTTTTTTTTTTACAAAAATCACATTGATATATGCCTAGTAAAAGTTTATCTTCGAAAAATATTCGTTGCTTATAATAAAAAAACAAAAATGCTTTCACTCACAGCCTCCTTATTTATCCTCCATCAGCAGATGTTTTTAAACTTAACTATACACTTAATGACTGCTTATTATTTATCCAAAGAGAAGAGTAAAAAAATTAAGAAATCCCATACAACTAAATATATTTCTGTGAATTTTTTTTTTTAACTAAAATTATTGGCATCTTTTATAATCAAGTATTAATTGACAAAGGGTTTTTTGTTAATCCCAAAAACCCAATATGAAGAAGAGGAGGGGCGGGGAGTTTGAATTATTTTTAATTAAAAAAAGTTTACTAATAATAGTAATTTATTAACTTTTCTGTATTAATTATGTAATTTTTTTCTTAATTATTATTTTTTACGTGAATAAATATATTTAAAAAAGTTTCTAAATTCAAGTTAGAGAATTTTCTTATTTCAAGAAATGTCAGGGTACTCAACACAAACTAAGTGTTACCGTTAATTTGGCGAATTTTTTTCTTTGATTGTATTTCTGTTTTAGGCTATATTTATCACAGATGTGCTTTTGTGGTTTTTCAATTATGGGAGTCTTAATTATTTATTAAAAAATATAAATACTGTTCAACATTTCGACTGCTTATTCTGCAGTCGTTTTCAAGTACTGTGCACTTGCTTCGACTCAAGTGAACTGCATATTTTATCCAGTCTCGTCTCGCTTTAAAGCGAAATTTTGTAGAACTAGAAAGTGTCTTTTTTTGGAGAGGAGAACTCGACTAGGTGAACTACTACCTACAACCGAGTTGACATAATTCTTTATAAATTCTTCTTAAATAGGATAATTCCTATTTATAACTCAATAAGAAATAATTTAAATGATAATAAGTTATGATTGTGTCTTATCTGTGTAAGGTCAGAAAATTAAAGCGTCAGCAACGAAAACAAATAATAATAATAATAATAATTTTCGAATAATCGAATTTCCTTGTGAAAATAATCAAATTAAAATGTATAGTTACAAAAATTCTATTTTTATTTCAAATTTAAAAAAAAATGATAAATTTACGTTGTACTATTATTTGGTAATCAGTTATAAATTCACTGTGGGTTTGTTGAATGCTAATGTACTTACAATTTAAGGTTGGAAAACGTCATATAATAAAATAAACCTCGGCTCATCAGATATCAACTTTTCAAAAAATACATTTGTCAGTACCTCAACAACACTCGTTTGATTTCTAAAAGCCAGTCAACCGGGCAAGGCCTTCTAATATAAAAAGGAGATAATCTCTTTATTTATAGATGGAATGGAAAAAAAATTATTTATTAAATTTTCCAAGGGAAAAATACTGAAAAATTGAATAATTAAAAAAAATAAATAAAGAGCATCTAAAAAATAATTGATTTTTGAATTTTAATCAAAATCGTTATAGCAAATTTTGAGAAAACTGAAAAAAAAACCTGAAAAAGTACTTCAGTAAAGTACTTTTTAAGCTGATTTTGTTCAAAAGTTTATTTTACCGGTCTGGGAGGGTACCTAGCTTAAATATATAATTTCAACCCCCTAGCTCTTTTGATTGAGATATTTTGTCCACACATACAGGCAGATAAACAGGCCAATTTGCGGGACCCACTTTTTTGGACTCAGGGGACCTCAAAACATGATATCGAATTTTTGACATGATTGCAATACATTCTCTCTCTCTATATATATACATACTGTATATAGGTAAGAGAAAGTAATATATTTGTCATAGTATTTTAATTGTCGACAAATTGATATATTTGATAATTATTTACCAGATTTGTGAAATTTTCTAAAATCCTCCCGATTTGCTATAAAAATGCCGGGCCAACTTGAAAATATTCATAGAATTGAGATAAATATTTGGTTAGGTTAAATATTTATTTATATAATATCTAGATAGAGCTGGTTTTCAAAGATCGTCTTAGAGACGAGATTGAAGGAGCCAGCTAAAATATCTTTTAAAATGAAACTATTTTTATTAGTGAAATTTTTAATTATAAACCACATTTTATATTAATTATTTATTGAAAATATAAATACTGTACAACGTTTCGGCTGCTTATTCTGCAGCCAGTTCACTTGAGTCGGAGCAAGTGCACAGTACTTGATAACGGCTGCAGAATAAGCAGTCGAAACGTTGTACAGTATTTATATTTTCAATAAATAATTACAAAATGTGGTCTATAATTAAAAATTCCCCTAATAATAATAATTCAAACCACAAAAGCTTTAATTAACACAAATGAAACTATTTATTTGGGTCCCGTGGACTCGAACTAGGACTTGTAGTTTGTGCCCAGGTTTGAGTCTAGGGGATCGCGATATGACCAATCAAACACAAGTTCATCGCGTATGTTATATATTCATTATTTTGTTTTTTTATATATTTACCTGAGGTAGGCTTAGATTCATTTTGGTCTGCTAAGACAGCCAAGGCGGCGACTATGAGCAGAAACCAATCTCCTCGGGCCATGGCGTTCAACTTCTAGTAAACAGAGTTACCTAAAAACAAAAAAAAAGGAAAAAAAATTAACACTTCGAATATTTTCATCCTAATTAGATTTTGCACCTTATAAATAATTATTTTTAATTTGTGTTCATCATTTTAAATTTCTATGATGATGCCATTAGAATATTCAAACATAAATTTCCCCATTTTCACTTATAAAAAAATAAAAATTTCGTGACTACTTACATATACTTGGGTTACATAAGAAAATCAAACAAAACCTATGCTAATTATATTTCATAATATTTTTTTTATTAATTATTTTATTAATGAGTTTATTTTTAGGAGAAAATTAAAATTCAATAGTTTTCCTTTTTAATTACTTCATTAATTAAACATAAAAAATATTTATGCCGAAGTGACGGATAATATATAAATATGCTAATAATATTTAATAATAAATTATAAAATATGATGACAAAATGAGACGAGTGTAAAATTAACGTGAGAAAATTTTATTAAAATAAACTTGTTAAAAAAAAACTCTTCTTTTTTTAGTTATATAAGCCCCATTTGGGGATATAGAGGGAAATACGTCCACTGATTTAGCCTCACCGATATTCTCTTATTATGGAAAGCATATCAAATTCATATATTCCCAACTTTTGCTTTTTGAATACAAATAGTTCTTTGAATCTCTTAGAAATTTGATAGAGTAGCTACTATATTTTTAGCGCAAAACATTAGAAAAATATTATATGTCCGTCCGTCCTTGAGTTATTTCAGAGCCAAAATTACAATGAATATCATTTAGTCCCTTAATTATTTCAAGTGATTGGGCGCCCCAAGGGAGCCGATGGGTTGAAACGCGATGGATGTTGTGTGCGACAGCCCCCTTTAGCTTCTACATAAATACGTCAATGATTTTAACCTATTTATTTCAAATAATTTAAATCATTTCAGTTTTTATTTTTTGCAAAATGATTAAAACAAAAGAAATTAAATTTTTAATATTTTGTAATTATTTACGACAGTAATTTGATAAAAAAAAAAAACTATATGCCCCAAGCAAGAAAAAGAGGCATTTTATCTCTGTCTGAAAATTTTTAATAATTAATATAAAATTTTAATTTTTATTTGGTTAAATTCTTTTTCGGCATTGGAGACCATTTATACACCATTTATTGATTGTATCCAATTTAAATGAAATAAATTTTTTTGCTTGGGACGGGATACGAACACTCGACCTTTAGTATCAGAAGCTAATGCTCTACCTCTGAACCCTAGATCAAGGGAATTTTAATTTATATAAAAAATAAAATATCAAAGGTATTTACTATAATGAATTTCTTAGCAAGTCTAAAAGAAATAAAGTAATATTTAACAGTATAATTCATAATAACACAGGGAACAGTGATTTTGTTGACCGAGTACTTGAGGCTATTCCTGGGTATTTGGGTAGCGCTGATTCCAAAAAAGCCATCAGTTTGCTCCATCACGTCTAGTTTTAGAGCTATAGAGAAAATTAAATTTTAATAGAAAATATGCTATAAAGCGGCTCTTATTTTGTATTATCTGGATTTTTTTAAGGCAACGCCTCGTAAAAATATGCAGGGAGTTATAATACATATAAATTTAAAGTTTCAGCCAAAATGGAGGTCATTGAGAGGTGCCCAAAACGGTTAGAAGTTTAGAAAAATCGAATTTTTTTTACTAACATATTTTTACGATATTCTATAGTTTTTTAACTTTCCAAAAAGCATTCATTAGTGGAAAACTGTTGATCATTAACCAAATTATTAACAAAATAGTTAAAAAATATATATAATAGTTGGGTTTATTCCTTTAAGCAAAGCGCCTAAAAAATAGGCAGCCAAAGTGTTGTTGTTTTTTTTACCAGACTTTAATAACTTTTTTGTTTATAATTTCTTTAATTATTAACAGATTTTCGCGGATGAATAATTTTTGGAAAGCTAAAGAACTATAGAATACCGTGCAAATTTTTGCATTCCGGGATCAGAAAAATTGTATTAAGGGTGTCCAAAGTTAAAAAAAAAATTTAATAATTCGAATTTTCTAAACTTTTGGCTGTTTGCGGCACGTCTAAATGACCACCGATTGGGCTGAAACTTTAAATATATGTGTATTATAACTCTCTGTATATTCTTAAGGGGTGTCCAGGTAATTCAAAATAAGAGCACATTATATATTAAAATTTAATTTACTCTCTAGCTCTAAAACTAGACGTGATGGGGAAAAACTGATGGCATTTTGGAATCAGCGCTACCCAAATATCTTCAAATACTCTGTCAACAAAAAAAAGGTCTTATTTATTCCCCTGAGTAATTTATCAGCTTCTATCCTTTAATTTCTTATATGATTTAAATACCTCCCTCTTCTAGAAATTGGTCGGTAAAAATTAATAAATATTTTTATATAATGGAAACACGAAAAATGTGAGACGTCTGAGCAGTGGCGGATTAATGCAATTTTGTCGGGGGGGGCGGTTTTTTATTTTTTTTATTTTTTTTATTATTTAAGGACTTTGTGGGCATCTATGGCCATTTAGACTCCTTTCCTATTTATTTAAATTGATTGGTAACAAATTCAATTGAAATTAAAGCCCGGAAATCATAATTTCTTTAGATTACTAGTTTTTATAACATTGTGAATTTCTTCTCGGGGGGGGGGGGCGATCGCCCCCCTCGCCCCCCCCCCCCCCCCCCTTTAATCCGTCCCTGCCTTGACAGCGTAAAACCTCTATTACTTAAAGAACAAAACCTCTGTAACTTAAACAAATATTTTGAGCATAGCCCTCGATAACTTAAAATAATATTTTGATGACCTCTATAACTTAAAGTATTTCTTTACATATCATCGAAAAAATAGATGATGCAGAAAATCAAAAATACATGAAGCAGACTGGCGCACAGCACACAACTTTCTCTTACACTTCGGTAAGAGAAAGTTGTGCACCGTGCTGGTCACACCAGATTTTTTGTGTCGAGATACAGGTGAACCTCGATAAGTTAAACCTCGCTAAGTTCAAAACCTCCGTAACTTAAAATTTTTTTCAATTCCCTTCCCTTGACACAGTGGCGGATTAATGCAATTTTGTCGGGGGGGGGGGCGGCGGTTTAAAAATTTATATTTATTTTAAAATTAAAACATGATTTATAAAATTGTTTGTATCTTTCGATTTTTTTTTTTTAAATTCTTAAAAACAAATTTTAAGCCCGTTCCGGTAATGAGAAATTACTCAATACCCTTTTTTTATTGTTACCCCCATGGTCATTGTTGCGAAGCCAATGGCCAATCAACAATAATCAAATTTTATATTAAAACCATCATACAACTTAATTTTTTTATTTTCAATAAATCAACCATTCATCCAAATCAATTTGTTTTATTTTTCCCTAATGAGCAATTAATTTTAATAATAATTTTTTTAAATGTTTATTTTAACCTCCAAAAGAGGAGAAAAAACATAATAACTGTAGTAAAAAATTTTTAATTTAAATTGTTTCGTGAAAAAGTGGTGGTCATTTTCTTATTATATAGAGATTTTTATTTTTTTTTCATTTGAGAGATTTAATCAATTTTAAACTGCTTTAAATTTTTATAAAGCAAAACAAAAATTCTGGTGTGACTGGCGCACAGCACACAACTTTCTCTTACACTTCGGTAAGAGAAAGTTGTGCACCGTGCTGGTCACACCAGATTTTTTGTGTCGAGATACAGTAGAACCTCGATAAGTTAAACCTCGCTAAGTTCAAAACCTCCGTAAACTTAAAATTTTTTTCAATTCCCTTCCCTTGACACAGTGGCGGATTAATGCAATTTTGTCGGGGGGGGGGCGGGTTTTTTTTTTTTTTATTTTTTTTTATTATTTAAGGACTTTGTGGGCATCTATGGCCATTTAGACTCCTTTCCTATTTATTTAAATTGATTGGTAACAAATTCAATTGAAATTAAAGCCTGGATATCATAATTTCTTTAGATTACTAGTTTTTATAACATTGTGAATTTCTTCTGGGGGGGGGGGGGGGCGATCGCCCCCCTCGCCCCCCCCCCCCTTTAATCCGCCCCTGCGTCTGAGCTTATTTGGGATTCTTCGTGCTAAGAAGAGCAAAAAAAAAAAAAAAAAATTGTGAAGAGAAACTCCAAATAAAACGGTTTAATCTAGGAATTCGCCATCATGATAAAAAGAGCAAAAAATGTATTTGCCAAAAAACTCAACTAAATAAATGACATAGCCGTAGTTGATTAGTAAAGAAACGGGACTTTTTCTTTCTAAATTATTCTCCTATAAACATAACAATTGGTCAAGAAATATAATTATATATATTACTATATTAAATTGGTAGTCAGTTTATAAGAAGAATAGGATCACTTATACTTAATTGAACTGGCATGAAATTATAAACTGAAAAATAATGCGCTTGAGGAAAAAATGTTTAAAAAATAATCTTTGATTTCGCGAATTATATTTGTTTAAACACTTGGAAGAGTATATTGGAATTCTGCATTTCGAAATTGGAAAATTAAAAAAATTCAATTTGATTAAAAAAAAAAAATTAACCAATAAATTCCAACTAAAATATTAATTTCTGTGATTTCCACACTTTTGTGAAATTATATATAATAGGTTTTTAAGGGAAAATCTCGGATATACTTTTGAACATTCATATTCAAATCGATCTGTTTTCTTTCTTTTTAAAATGATGACGGTTCCAAAATATTTGTCTCGAGTATGGAGTGCGGCGCTCATGCAAAACCATGAATTACTAAAGTTTAATAATAACAATCGATGTACGCAAAAGTAATCGTCACAAGTTTACTTCGCTGATTTAGTTCAGTTCCTAAAGTGAAGGTCGTGACTCCATGGGGAGTCACGAGAAAAATTCCAAAAAAAAAACACCTTGTTAAATCATTTATTTTTGTAAAGTAAATAAAAATATAACATTAGTGATGAATATAATATAAAATTATTGAGTATAGGTTGGCAAAAAAAAAAGGGTCGCGCTTTAGGAACCATTAATTTAGATGATAAAATAAAAATCTGGTGCGACGCACATCACACAACTTTCTCTTACCTTCAGTAATCTAAAGTTGTGTACTGTGCTGTCACACCAGATTTTTTGTGTCTTGATATATTTAGTTCCAAACTTGACCATTTGCATTTCATAAGTAAAAAGTAAAAAAGTCGATTCAAAATTTCGATAAGCTCTGTGTATTTTAAATGTTGACTGCTTGAAATAAACTATTATTTTTTAAAATTTTAATCTCTAATATTTGGATTTTAATCTCTAATTAATAGAGAATTTAATCTCTAATATTTGAATATTTTATACACAATAAGAGAATCCTAAATAAATACAAAATTTCATAATAATTGGAAACATTTTTTTTTGTCTAAAGAGCAACTCTATGGAAGGAAGAGCCGGAAAATGAATTTGAAAAATCTGAAATGCTACATCAATAAAGTGTACTTCAAACAATTTTCACGAAAAATTTTACTTTTTAAAAGGCATCTAAAAAATTAAAATTAAATATACAAATTAAACACTAGGTTATTTGTTTCAAAGGTTTTATTAATTAAAAATTAACACTTGATACGTATTTCGACAATTCCTTGTCATCATCAGAATCATCAGGACTTCTGATGATGACAAGGAATTGTCGAAATACGTATCAAGTGTTAATTTTTAATTAATAAAACCTTTGAAACAAACAACCTAGTGTTTAATTTGTATATTTAATTTTAATTTATAAAACGTTTCAACGAGAACCAAAGGTCGAAAGTTTAAATCCTAAAAAAAAGTTGATTTATGAATTTTAATCAAAATCGTTAGAGCCAATTTTGGGAAATTAGAAAAAAAAACTGAAAAAGTACTCGAGTAAAGTACTAGTACTCTTTGGCCGATTTTGTTCAAAAGCTTCGTGTTACTTCCCAGGGAGGTACAATAAGAGACAGGGGCGTATATAGAAATTTTTTTCGGGGGGGCCCGAACTCAAAAATTTTTCTGCGGAAAAATTTTTTTTTAAGAAACTATATTTTTTTTCACACGAAATTTTTTGCGGAACATTTTTTCTATTGCGGAACCAAAGTTGTCCATCCTGCGGAAAAATTTGTTGCGCTGATGTCTGTATATCCCTATATATGTACATCAAGAGAAAAGATATTGGACAATATGGCGGCTACCTACCATAAGGTTCCAATGCCAGGTAGCCGCCATATTGTCCAATATTTTTTCTTGATGGTATATGTGTTTGGGATATTTCGGGGGGGGCCCGGGCCCCCTCGGCCCCCCCATAAATACGCCCCTGATAAGAGACTATATTAAGTCCCACCCATGCGTTTTTACTTGCGCTTATTTCATTCTTTTTAAAAAAATATTATATATTTTTTAATGGAAACTTTCATGGTTCAAACTTATAAAATTTCCAATTTCCAATAAAGATTTTCATTTTCTTTTATAAAAACAATGAAATAATCACAAGTAGAAATCGCATGGGTGGGACTTAATATTGTCCCTCACTGTACCTAACTTAAATATAAAATCTGGTGTGAGTGGTCGCACAGCACACAATTTTTTCTTACTTTCCGTAATTTAAAGATGCATTCTGTACTTGTTTACCAGAATATATATACAAATCAAATTTTTAAGTATTAATTTTTAAAATTTTATATTAAAAATAAAATTTAATTGTTAAAACCCTTTACTCTTCCCCCCTTGTACCCGCCCTTGAGACACACCCACATACAGACAGCCAGGCAGACCAAGTTGCGAAAGGCACTTTTTTGGACTTTATAACTTCAAAATATGTACTGGTATTTCCACCAAAATCACGACATCGAATTTTTTACATGATCACAATACTTTCTATAAATATACATATATAGATAAGAGAATTTAAAAAGGGGTCCACTTTAATAATTTTCAAATGCATCTCGCACTATTATTTACCTGCACTATTTTGTTTTTAATTTTTTATGTTCTTTTTTATCTTTGATTTATTGCACTGTTGATAACAAAATTGTTGTCCGTCAGTGAGAAATCATAACAGCAGTGAACTTATTTATTTAATTTGATAAAATATTACATTTTCACTAAGATCAAAGTATTAGTGATTATTTGTAAAAATGAATTTTACGATGAAATTTAAAAAAATAAATTATTTTACTAGACTTCTTTATAAATATTTATCTAAAAAAATTTCGTCTCTTCTATAATAAAATCTTTATAAGTTTTTGATTTGATTAATTTATCAAAGAACCTTTGCTTTGGGTAGGAACAGAACTAACATTAGTTTTTATTCTTTTTTTTTTTACTTTCTCTTACCTATATATGTGTTAATATATATAGGGGCAAAGTAGGCCTATTGGTTTCATGTCAAAAATTCTATGTCGAAATTTTGATGGATATACACGTTTTGAGGTCGTCTGAATCTAAAAAAGTGGTTTTCACGACATGGTCTGTCTGTGTGTGTGGCGGTTCAATTTAAAGCATGAAGGAATTGAGCTACGAGGCTGAAATTTTATATTTAAGTTAGACACCCCCCCCCACCCTCTGGAGCGTGAAAATAATCTTTTAAACAAAATCGGTCAAAGAGTAGTAATACTTTACTGATGTACTTTTTCATTTTTTTTTTCGATTTTCTCAAAATTCGCTCTGATTAAAATTCAAAAATCAATTATTTTTTAGATGCTCTTTCAAATGTATATTCTCATTTTGCTCTCAAAATTGTTTGAAAACCACTTTACTCTTGTACTTCATAGAAAATATAGGAAAAATGGTTGCCATGGTAACAAAATATAAATATTTTGCCATGTTTAAAAATTTTACATCTTGAATTTTAATATATTGGTGGAAACTAAATATATCTCGACACAAAAAAATCTGGTGTGACAAGCACAGAACACTACTTTTGATTACTGAAGGTAAGAGAAAGTTGTGCGCTGTGCGACAGTCACACCAGATTTTTTTATATCTTATGGAAGTTCAAGTGAAGTGTCTTATCCTCAGGGAATATTCTTTAGGAGAATGGTATACTTTGGTATGACAAGTGTCTCAATTCCAATGATGTGGGGAAACTTACTTTCTGGATATTGTCTTGCTATTTCTTCCCCAAATAAGTACTTGTATTTTGAACTATCCATCAAAATTTAAAATGTTCATTCATGTCACTCTGTTTATAATTATAAATCGTTTCAAATAATAGAAATATTCTAGGTTTCTATCAGACAAAACAAAGAAAAGCCAGAACGAAATTTTCGACTAAAACCACTAAAAGTAAATATACAGATGGTAAATAAATAGCACGTGATTTTCTGGAGGTGACTCCTCCGAGGTCGAGAGTTCATCTCGTACGCGTATCAAAAGTCCATTTGCAGAAAACAACATCAGAATAGAAGCAAACCTTGGAAAAATATTGCGAAATACTTTGATCATATTAAATATATATGCTAAACGGAAACAAATTTAAGATAACATCTTTAAACATGGCAACAAGGGTCTTGCAAATTGATAACAAGTACCGTTTCTTGTCAATTTGATTCCGCTAATATTTTAGAAATTGTACTTAATTACTACATGATTCATGAATTTATTTAATAAATTCCATTGTGAAAATTATAAATAAAATACTAATTACTCATAAATTGTTTAATTAGTATTTTATTCAGTATTAATTTAATTATATAAGTGTTAATAAATAAGATGAAAGGAGTTTTATTAATAAATTCCTCTTAAAAAATCTCGTTCAACTTTCACTTAGTTTCTATTAAAAAAAAAAAATGTTATATAGAAAATATGTTTTTTACCTCTTTTGCTAATTCCAATACATGATTGAACAATCCCAAGGGATGATTCATAAGCACCATGAACATCTTAAAAGTTTACTCAATCGCTAAAATAAACACATATATCAACACTAAAGACTTGTAGAGACATTAAATTATTATTAATTTATAACACTTTTAATAAATCAAGGGGGTGAACACAAGATAACGATGACCGCAACTGATTTCAAGCTTTAAGTTAAGTGACTTTCCCGAGTGACGAGAGAAAACTGGTGACTGGCGACTGCTGGCTATTGAGTCTCACTGCGCATGAGGCTGAACATTTTTGATAGTGACTGTACACAACAACTTCCTTGAACAGTGTGCTCGTCCCTCCGTTGACGGCCGTGGCCACAGAACTCGCCCGAATTTCTTTTAAAACATTCCGAATGTTTGTTTGTTTGTTTGCGTTTGGGTCTTTTTTTTAAAGTATTTTGTCACGTGCATGTATATTCCCAAAGAACCCTTGTCAACCTGAAATGTACTTTTCTTTTAAACATGCTATTGAACTCTCTTTCAATTGAATTGACTGATCTTCTAACATGGGCGTATCCTGCTCAAAACTAAAGGGGGGCAACTTTTCTAATGTCCATTTTATTATTTTATTAAATACCACAACCTAACATCACTCGTTGTTTTTATCTTCTCACATATGGCGTGAATATTTAATTTTTATTTTTATTTTTATTTCAAGATTGTAAGGAGGTAGCTGCCCCCTTGTCCCTTCTTGGATAAGCACTAGAGATCTTCCAACCTCTTAAAAAAAATCAGGTGTGACTCGTCTCATAGCACACAACTTTCTCTTACCTTCGGTAATCGAAAGTTGTGTTCTGTGCTTGTCATACCAGAATTTTTGTGTCGACATATATTTAGTTCCCGACAGTACGGTACATTTGAATTCAGATGTAAAATTTATACGTATTGGAAAATATTTATATTTTGTTCAGGGGCGTATATAAGGGGGAGGGGGCGAGGGCCCCCCCCCCCCGGTATTTTCAAATCTATATACATATATACAGGAATGTATTTGTTTTTTTGAAACGTCGCATTCGCATAAATAAAAGAAATAAAAAAAAATGAAATATATTAATATATAAGCAATTTTTTAATAAAACTTTTGTCTTTGAGAGGGCCATGCCCCTTGGAGGTCAGTTAAAATGAGAAAAAATTCGGAATTAAAAATTTCCATTTAGCGCCAAATTAGGGTCTATTTCACTTGATAACTAAAGTTGCTTTCCAAGGGAATTCATATATCCGAATGCCGTGCTGTGGTCTAGGGATAAGGGCACATCGAGTACAAATTGATGGATCCGTGGTTCAACTCCCGGCGGCACACCTTACTTTTTTCAGGAATATGAATTAATAAATATTTAATTATATAAAAAAAATTTAACGAAAATTTGTCTTTGAGAGGAAGGCCCTCGGGACTGAGGTATAAAAATATTTTTGTGTATGGGGGGGGGGGGGTATTTAAAAATGAATTCGCCCGTAATAACGTAATAAAATCGGCTTAAAAGTACTAATAATTTACCGATGATTTTTTCAGTTTTTTCGATTTTCTCAAAATTCGCTCTTACGCTTTTTATTAAATTTAATAAAATCAATTATTTTTTAGATTGTCTTTAAAATGGATATTCTTAAATTGTTAAATATATGTCACAAATGGACTGTTGTGACAATCACAGAACACAACTTTCAATTATCAATTATATGCTGTGCGACCAGTCACACCAGATTTTTAAATTTAAAAAGAAAATTATTCAAATCTCTCTCACCTCTTTAAATCTATATAAATAAACAAAAAAAAAAATTTCACAATTTTGATCGAAAAATTCAATTTGTTTTTAACAAGACGAATGACTCTATCTAAAATTCATCTGTTTACTTTCTGAGATAAAAATAGAAAATGTTATTTATACTAGAAATATAGACTGTATATTTCATGTTGGAAAATCTTTTTCTCCAAATGAAATTTATCGTTCTTTTTCTCTATATATAAATTCAAATTCAATTAAGATTTCCAAGTTTGTATATTATTATCGAACTAATATTATTTTTTCTAGCGAAAAAGAGAGAAGCAAAATGGGATAGAGAAAAATTAATGGAAATAGAATTAGCAAAGGGAATAAAAAGCATCTATCCACTCAAGGCTAGAATTCCATTTGAAAAAGATCATTATCTCCAAAATAAGACCATTTGAATAAAAGAGAAAATAATTTTTTTTTAATTTTCTAAACAGCCTGGATATTTTAGAGCGAAAGAGTTTAATATCCCCAATCTAACCCTGCAAGCCAATAACTCTATATATTTTATAAAAAACCTTCTGTTATAATTAAATTAATTTTAATAAAAATAAAGCAAAAAAATCTACTTCACATTACCCAGACAGCTTGGAATATTGGAGCACTATTGAAAAAACATTGCGAATCATGCATATATTGCCAATATTGCTGGAATATTGCAAATCTTGCAAAATATTGTTAACATTGCTGCGGCAATATTCCAAGCTAGGCAACATTGCTGCAATATTCCTATGTCCGTCTTTTTGAAACATTGCAGGAATATTTCTACAATATTTCTGCAATGTTGCTGTTTGAACTGCAATATTGTCAATATTAAGCAAGATTGGCAATATTACTGCAATATTCCAAGCTATCTGGGTAGAAAAATACTAGTACTCTTTTATCCATTTTCGTGTTGCATGTTTTTTTCGTACTAACCATATTTTGTTCACAACACGCACACAGATTTTTCCACGCAACTCACTTATTTTCCGAACCTCAAAACGTTTATTTCCTTTAAAATCTCGGCAAATCGCGATCTCAATACTTTCTAGAGATAGATAGGATCCTGATCCGATCTAGGATTTTGAATTTGGATTAAAATCCATCAGAGGTGGAGTAAAAAAAAACTTCAAGTGTTTTATTATTTCCTTTGTTGTCATCTTGAAAGATCCGTTCATTCTAAAGAGTGTATTGGAATTTCACCAATCGCCTCCGAAAGATGGCCTAGAGAAAGGGTCGAAACGTCAGACTAATATGGCTATAATAAAATTTGACCTGCAAATAGTCTTGAAGTTTATTTTTTGACTCCACACCAACAACACAACTCAGACAAGAAGTATTTAGGACTTGGAGTGAGTTCAAATTCTCTCTAAGGATCTAGGATACTTTTTCTAATTTATAGAAAAAAATTAAATTATTTAATTAATATTGACCGGAACTCTCTTAAAAAAATTTAGGAATGACCTCCCCAAGATATCTAAAAAACCATTTTTGGAATTATGTTTGTGTGTGTGTGTAAACACGATTGTTTAAAAACGCTAGTAGCCAGATCGATGAAATTTGGTATATACTTCTTACATTAAATTTGAAGATCTGTATCAATTTTTGGAGTAAATACGTCAAGCAGAAGTAGTACTTTACATAATAGGCTAATTTTAAAAATTTTGAAATTTTTAATTTTTAATTTCATTTTTAAAAAGATTTTATTCTTTAACATTTTTTTTTAAACTGAATAGTTTTTTGACGAAAAAAAAGATAATTTCGCTTAATTTTGAAAAATAAATCAAACCAAATTTCTACAAATGTCAATAAAAAAAGATATATGTATTTCCATTGAAATCCTAATATAATATATTATCATTAATTATTGCAACACATCATAGAGAAAAAAAAAACATCATCATTAACATTTGCAATTATTCTCTAGTAAATAATGACGGAAATCACGCACTCAGATGTTTTTTCTTCTTTGCTATTAATTTACTTTATCATTTTATTTATAATATTTTTTTTTTATCAACAAAGAGGTGATTTTAAAGATTTTTATTATTTTTACTTTCTCTTACCCTATATATGAAATATATAGAGAGAGAAAGTATTTCGATCCCGCAACTTGATCTGTGTGTAACGATTTTTAGCATGAAGTAATTGAGCTACCGGAATCAAATTGTATATTTAAGTTAGGTACTCTCCCTGACACTCAAAATAAGCTTTTGAACAAAATCGGCAAAAAAGTACTAGTACTTTACGGATGTACTTTTTCAGTTGTTTTCGATTTTCTCAAAATTCGCTCCAACAAAATTGTTTAAATAAAAAATCAATTATTTTTTAGAAGCTCTTTAAAATGTAAATTCTCATTTTGCCCTAAAAGTGTTTTGAAGAACTTTATTGATGTAATATTTCAGATTTTTATAATTCATTTTCCTGCTCTTCCTTCCATAGAGCCCTATGGGGATTTGCATGTTAATTTCGATTCAAAAGGAGATCGGTCTCCTTGGTACTTTTTACACTTTAAAAAAAAAAAATTTCCAATTCTTAAATTTTGTATTTATTTAGGATTCTCTATGGTGTATAAAATATCCAAATATGGGATTAAAATTTTGAAAAATAAGCATAGGCCCTACTTTATATCAAGCAATCAACATTTATAATGCAAGTTTGGAACTAAGGTGCTATGGGAAACTAAATATATCTCGACAAAAAAAACTGGTGTGACGGCCCGGGGCACAACTTTCTCTTACCGAAGAGTAAGAGAAAGTTGTGTGCTGTGTGCTAGTCACACCAGATTTTTTGTTATATAATCTTTAAACACAATAAAATTGTTTTGTTCAAATACATGTTAATTATGCGTATCCAAATTTTAATGGAGGAAGGTGTTTTGGACCTATAAGATTTGTAAATTCAGGCAATAATCCCCTGCAAATTAATTTACCTCTTTCAGAAAAATTGATTTGCCCCTCCATTGCTAATTTATTTTCAAGAATAAGCTCTGTATTAATGTTTACATATTTTTTTTTAGGCTGCTTTTTACTCATCCTACTTTGATCTGCAATCATCCTAAATCCTGCGCCCGTTTATTTTTGGAACGGAAAATATAAGTGAGTAAAAAAATTTTATGGACATCTCTCTAAATTAAATCATATAGTACTATAACATTTGGGGAAGTGAAAGTTTTGACTAATAAGAGAAAATTAGACAGCCTACGTGTACATAAAAATCAAAAGTGACAAATCATGTTATGCAAAAAAAATAAACAATGAAATTTATTATATTTAGCGTGGTTGACTTTATCTTAAATAATAACCAATCAAATCTGATACCAGAAGAAAAGTTAATAGATGACAAATTGTCTTGATTTTAGATTTAAATAATTTTTTTCTTTCTCTTATCTATATATGTAATACTAATATATATAGAAAGTATTGGATTCATGCCAAAAATTCGATGTCCATATTTTGATGGAAATAGACTTTTTGATTTACTCTTGTATTTGATAAGAAAGATAGGAGTAATATGTAGTTGCCATGGTAACAAAATATAAATATTTTTCTCTATTTATAAATTGTACTTCTTTAATTCTAATATAATGTTGAAAATTAACATAACTTTCAAATATCAATGGCCAGAGAAAGTTATATGCTGTGCGTCAGTCACACCAAATTTTTTTCCTCACATCGGTTAAAGAAATTTTTTTTTTTTTTTAAACAAAGTTCACTTCACTATGCATATTGACAAAATTATATAGTAAAGAGCATCTGGCAATTTGAAGTTACATAAACGACTGATGACGAATGCCTATAGAAACAAAATACTCGTAGGGGCAGCGGAGTAACTAGCTTTTGATGGCTGGGGGGGGGGGGACGAAGCTCAACTAGTGAGCCGTTTTTCAAGTTGAAATATAATTTTAAAAGAAAATTCAATTTTTTTAGACAATCTATGGAAACAATATGATAAAATCACCGTCCCTGAACTATATTTTAGATGCCCAAGCGCGTTTATGTCTGTATCGAGGGGCGCCAAAGGCTTGATGCGCCTGGGGCTGGGGAGGGGGGCGAGCGCCCCCACCTAGTTACGCTACTGCGTAGGGGATATTAAAAGATTTTGTTAAAATTTTATTATGAAAAAAAAACTTCGTCAACATTTAGCGATCCATCTAAAAAAAAAAATCGGACAAACCCAAACTTTTGTTTCAATTTAATTAGTAATGTTACTTAAAAATCTAAATTTTCTAATTATTAAAACTTTATAAAATTTTATTACATTCTTGTAGACACGCTTCTTTTATGATCTAGTGACTGTAGCGGTAAGAGTATAAATGGCCTCAGATGCCGAAAAGGACCTTAAAAAAAAAAATAAAATTATTTTGATATTCATGTATTAACCCACCAGGAAGTTATAAGTATTATTAAATTTTCATTTTTGGAACAAATGATTATTTGTAAAAATTATTTAATAAATCTGAGGTTTCACTAGCTTACCTAGTTACCTAGTGAAACCTCACATATTAAATAATTTTACTTATAAATATGTTTCACGTAAAACCTACACCACTTTCCCTCCAAACTAGTCATTATTTTGTATTTTGTGTAAAAAATACATTCAAAATTAATCGAATCAATATTTATAATATTTCTTTTCAAAAATACAATTAATCATTTTTTAATTTTATTCACAATGATTGACACTTTATTTAAAAAAAAAAAAAAAGTTTAAGCAAAAATAAAAGATGTAGGCCTATAGATTTGTTTCTGACTCCCTTTTTTTTATTTAAAATGTAACCTTTTTGGATATTATTTAACAAAAAAGTGTCAATCATTGTTGACGTGACAACGTCTTACAATGCACGTATTTTCATTGTGAATTAAATAAAAATTTTATTTATTGAATTTTTTAATAATAAATTATTTTATTATTTAAATAAATGAATTGATTCGATTAATTTTTTGTATGAATTTTTTATACTAAATACAAACAATAATAATATATTGGATAATGTAAATTGAATACTTATACAGATACATTTTTGGCGAGCTCATTTTTTTTATCTTAATTATTAAGCTGAAACAAGAGATAAGATATTTTAAATTTTTTTGTGAATTCCACCCTATTCCTTTAAGTAAGTTGATAGTTGAAAAAACTTTAGTTTAATTCATAATTGCACAATACAACTTTCTAATTAAAATAGTTGAATAAAAAAAATTTTAAATGTTTTCTTAACGTTCCAACTATCATTTTTGTAATTACGCCTTAATTTTGGTAGAAGGGCGAATTCCAATTAAACCAGGAAATTAACTTGTAATGTGATCATCATCACACATTACCCTATCATGCATTATGTAGTACACCTACAGTACGGTATTTACATATGAAAAATCATGTAGAATTTATTGATCCAACAACATAACAGGCTTAAAATAAACTGACTTTATCGCACCGCACCTAAAATTTTAATACCTATGAGTTAGGATTGTTACTAAAGACGAAAAATTCCATAAAATTTTTTCTAAATAATTTAATAAAAAATTCCATTTTTTTTTCTTTTGAATTGAAGACCAGGGGCGTAGCAAAGAGATTTTTCAGAGGCGGGGGAGATAAAAAAAAATGCCAACTAAATTTGGTTAATTTGCCAAATGTAGAATACACATACATTTTTATCCTTCATACTGTATATTAATTTACTAGATGATAAGCCCGACTGCGTCCCCTTAGTCGCTATATGACATGTTTCAAAGTCACCTTCCCTTTGTTATTTAATTATTAAAAAAAAAAATACTAAAGGATTAAACAAAATTTTTGATAGAAATATAATAAAACTATTATTTTTGCATGTAAGGTTTTTTTTTTTAAGGTTCCTCATAGTCACTGAAAATACCTGTCATAAACACTCAAACCCCCTCCCCCCCCCCCCGAATAAAATTTCTTATACAAAATTGATATCATTTTACTTTTTTTTTTTTGTTTTTTAGTAAATTTTCCCTCATGACTCAAATAATTACTCCATTTTTCCCTGTTGTGAAAATCATTCGACCTTTATTTCTTGGCAAAAAATTTTATAAATTCAACTTTGAATTGTTATGTCACACTTAGAGAAACCCCCGGGTTCCCCATGACACAATTAGCAACCTTTTGTCCAAACCCCTACCCCCTAACTCGTCACGTAATATGTGGACGATCCCTTAGGTCATTTAGACCCCATCCCTATTTATTTCAAATGATTAGCCAATTCAAATGAAATAAATTTTTCTCGATTGGGACGGGCGATAATAAAATTTATTAATGTGAAAATTGTTTAAGATTTCGAATAAATGGAAATAAAAAAAAAATTTAATTTTAAATTTTTTAAACAAATAAAAAAAAATGAATTAATAATTATTTTGCCAACTGGATCCAATCTGAAGGGAAAACTCCCCCTTAGCTACGCCATCAACATTTGTTATATGTTGTTTATTATTTATTAAAAATTAAAAAAAAAAGATGCCTACCCCTTTTCTTCCATTGGCTACTCCCGTGATCAATGAATAAAATAAAATTTTTTAACATTCTTATTCAACAATTTGTGTTTTTTTTTTCCTCTTTTATTACCATAAAAATAATTAAATATATACTGTATACACTATAAAAGACAATGACAAATTGCGAGAGACGACTAAAAAATATTCATTTGCTTAGAAATAGCTGAAAGCCTCTAAACTTGTTTTCCATTTCATTTTCTCTATAAAAATTTACTCGCGCATCTTGATAAAATGAGAACGATGTTCTTACTTATCTACTTTATTTTACTACCAACCAAGTGAAATTTATTGGTAAATCAAAAAAAAAAAAAAAAAAACTTTATCCCGTGACATGATCAGTCTTTAAAAACGATATAATATATTCATAAATTATAAACAGAAGAGTTCCCTAATTTGTCACAGATCAAAAAGATAAATTACAGCTGGTTTAGATAAAGAATATAAACAATATTTTTTAAATAGAGGATAAATTATTTTTCTAGATAAATTAATAAAATAATTTAAAATTTTGAAATTATGAAGTTGTAAGAGGATATTGACTAAAATAGTTAAAATTTTTATTCAACTTTTTATTTTTTATTCTTTTAACATGCTATCGTATTTATAATTTAATGCTCATGGGCCAAAGTGAAAATCCATGCACATTATTAAATTCTAATTTGTTCGATTAAGCGTCCGAGGAAGTCCGGCGCATGCGCATTAAGGAAAAGCGTATTGCTTTTCGTTATTGCGCATGTGCTCTTCCTCACTACGCATGCGCCGTACTCTTAATCGAACAGAATATTTGAAGAAATAAAGTCACTGATGATCTATTTAAACAATATATTAATATAAAAGGAGCAGTCAGCCAGGTAATCAATCTCCACGAAATAAAATAAAACTCTAAGCGGAATTAAATAAGTCTTAACAGAGAATTTTATTTCCTGCAGATTATTTGGCTCCCTACTCCTTTTAATAATTATTTAATTTCCGAAATTACAGATATCTTAGTTGATCCAATTTATTTTTATAACTAGGCCTATACAAAGTAATATTTTTCTCTTTTAATATTTTTTTAAGAAATATGAATGATGCTTTGATAATACTGTATTCTTTTTAATTTTAAAATAATTTAAAGTTAGTGACCATTTTTCACAATACAATAAAATACAATAAAATTTATATCAATATTTCAAATTGAATGTTTAAAAAAAATTCAAATTTAAAAAAAAAATTGTGTAAAAAACTGTTCTTACTCAATTTTTCTTTAATAATTGTAAATATCTAGTGTTAGTTAAGGGCTTGTATATAGGAGTGATTATGAAATTTTATTTTTTTCTAAATAATAGACCACTAATTTTTATATAAAAAATTCAAAATTTCATAAGTTAATTATTATAATTTGTCAAAGTCCAAATAATCTTGGGTAGGCAGGTAAAAAAATCTGGTAAATAACAAGTGAAAATTGTCGCAAACAAAACGTTAGAGCCCCGTTATAGATTGTAACCCAAAGATATTATAGACAATGTGCGAACCTTTCTCTCGACTGGAATTTTAACACCTTTGCGGAAAGCCCAGGTGTAGAATTAAAAAAACCCAAGTAAACCTTGGGATTCTTCGGAACTTCTTGGGAATTTATCATTAGAAATTTCCTACTTGCTGAAATTTCTATTAGTAGCGATTGAACTATCTTAACTAACGATTTAACTAATAGCTTTTGAATATTAATACTCGTATCTCGTTTAATAGAATATTCTCATTTTGCACTTGAAATCTTTCGAAGCACACTTTACTCTTGTACTTCATAGGAAAAAAGGTATGAGAAGTATGAGGTTGCCAAGGTACCAGATTATAAATCTTTTTCTTTTTAGATTAAAATTCATATAAATCAACTATTTTTTAGATGCCCTTTAAAATATATAACAGTAAATTTTTCGTTAAAATTGTTTGAAGTACACTTCACTGATGTATTTCAGATTATTCAAATTCATTTTTCGGCTCTTCTTTACATAGAGGCATTAGCTGGGCATACACGGAGAGGTAGAACTGTCGGGTTGGACCGGGGCGGTCCAATCTGTCGGGTCGATCCGCCACGGTTAAAACTTTCGTTGTCAATTTGGCTTAAAAAAGTGGAGAGTTTGATCTGTCGGGTTGGACCGGGGCGGACCAATCTGTCGGGTCGATCCGCCACGGTTAAAACCGTCATTATCAATTTCGTTTAAAAAAACGGAGAGTTTGATCTGTCGGGTTCGACCGGGGCGGACCAGTCTGCCGGGCCGGCTAAAACCGGCACGGTTAAAACCGCCACGGTTAAAACCGTCATCACTCACAAACGTAAAGGAAAAACCCGCAGATAAACCCGTATAGTTGGCCCGCCACGGGCCAAACCGTACGTGTATGGGCAAAATCTTTGGACCGCGGCAGTTTTAACCGCTGATTTGACCAAATCCGTGGACTTTCGTCTTGACGAAAGTTTTGCCTGCCGACTAGACAGATCAAGTCAAGAATCCATTGGAATTTCCAAGAAAAATGGAAATAGAAAATTATTTTTAAAAAAAAGTAATTAATCCTTTCTTCTCCTTTAAATAAAATCTTTAATTATCTGATTCTGACCCCCCCCCCAAAGGCTTCTCCAAAACAAAAAAATACCTATTGTTTTCCCTAATGTTTTTTTTTTTTTTTTTTTTAATAATTATTTTATTAACTCTCCTAAATTCTAAAATCTAAAAAAAAACTTATAAATAATTGAAAAAAACTCTAATATTTACGAATTTTGTATTAAAATTATTTTTTATTTCAAGAAAAAAAAAATTTTTTTTATTTGTTTTTTATTTATAATTTTATATTATCTAAAAAAAATTTCTCCACTTTAAGTTTCTTGGAGAAGAGGGGGGGGGGGGGTTCAAAAATTTTTGGGCCCCCCAAGCAGAAATCCTGGCTACGCTACTGTGTCTGTGGTATTTTGCACACATAAACTAGATGTAAAGGTCAAGAACTGAAAAGCTTTTGGTAAACATCGGACCATTAGGGGGCGCTTTAGAAAGAGGGCCAATATTTTTTTCTTACATAACCTATAATTTTTTTTGTATATTCAGAAACTAGACTTTCTCCCGAGTAAAATGCTAGGTCTATATAATATTTGTATCCTAATTTGCCATGACCTTAAACGATATTTAAAAAAAATAATAATAATAAATTTGTTTTTGTGAATGGTGATTAACTAAAATATTTTAGAACATATTAATAGCTTAATTAATTAATAGGGGGAGGGATAACTTATTTTCTTTAAAAATAAATTTGTAAAAAAATTTTTGAAGTAACATGTCCTCCCCTACCCCCTCCAAAAATCGCGACTTAAAGAGATGGTCCGGGGCGGTCAAAACTGTCGCTTGTCCACTAACGAAAAGATCAGAGCGTGAGTTCGGACCGCAGTCCAATCTGTTAGATTGATGCGTGGCAGTCAAAACTGTCGCTTGCTCACTAACGAAAAGATCAGTCAGTGAGTTTGGACCGCAGTCCAATCTGTTAGATTGATGCGTAGCGGTCAAAACTGGCGCGTGCTCGCCCACTAACGAAAAGATCGGATCGTGAGTTTGGACCGCAGTCCAATCTGTTAGATTGATGCGTGGCGGTCAAAACTGGCGCGTGCTCGCCCACTAACGTAAAGATAAATCCGTGCGTTTGGACCGGCACGGTCAAAACCGACGGTTCTACCTCTCCGTGTATGCCCAGCTATTGTTAAATCCCTATGGGGGTTTTCATGTTAATTTAGATTCAATTTTGAACTGTATACACATGTAAAAAATTTTTTTCCAATTCTTATGAAATTTTGTATTTATTTAGGATTCTCTATTGTGTATAAAATATCCAAATATGAGATTAAAATTTTGCAAAATAACTATAGTTTATTTCAAGCAGTCAACATTTAAAATGCAAGTTTGAAACTAAGGTGCTATGGGAAACTAAATATATCTCGACACAAAAAATCTGGTGTGACCAGCACGGTGCACAACTTTCTCTTACCGAAGGGTAAGTCACACCAGATCTTTTTTTGCATTTAGCAATTTCTTATTTAAAAGGCTTGATATTTTTAATATTAAATGCAAATCAGAATTTGCTCTTTTCTTTCTTTCACTCTTTTTTATTATAAAAAAAATGAATATTCAATTAACTTAATTTATTTATTAATTTCTATGTAAAACCCTTATGCAAACTTAATTGCCAGCCAGGACTAATTAATTAATTTCTAAAAGTAGACCTTTATAAAAAAATATTCAACATTAACACAACAAAGGGTTGTAGATAGCGCACATCTTAAAATAATAAATTAAACATTTTGTTTAGAAATTTGTTCTTTTAAATAATTCTATTCAATTAAAAAAGATCAAAAAGTTCACTTGACATTTGGCCTATATAAAAAATGACATTAATTTCACCTCCATCAGATTTTGTTTGCGTTCTACCTTTAATTGTTCTAAACAAATGAAATTAGTTTTAATAAACTCTGAACTCAAAAATTCCTATTTAAATCATTAAAAAAAAATTTACTCACCAAACTAAAACACATCTAGACTATTGGATTTAAAATTTAAACTTTTTTTTGAGATTATATGAAAATTCAGCCCCTTTACAAAGCCTACTGAGAATTTTAATTTTACCTTGCTTTTTATTATCTTATTTATTTAATTTACTAGCCGCGCCTCCCGCATTGGGCGGGCCCTAGGTCCTGGCGGGCGACATATCGGGATATGATTAGTAGCCTAGTTGTCGCCATAAATTTATTTTAATAAATTTTTTAATATGAAAATTTCACCTTAATATTATATTAAAATAATATTAATTATTATTAAATTGAAATATATTTATATGAGAATAGAAGAGCCTTTCATTAGCATTTGACATGGGCGTAACTAGAGAATTTGGCTGGGGGGGGCATGGGATCAGCCTTCCTCGCTGGCGGGGGGGGGCATGGGACCAGCTATCCTCCGGGGGCCTGGAAATTTTAAGAAAAAAAAATGTTTGCCCCCCAAGAAAAAAAATTTGCCCCCCTCCCTAGAAAAAGTTAAAATGACGCCACTAATCGCAAATTCATCTATTAATAACACTAAAAGTTATAGGAATTTCGGGAGATGAAAATAATTTCCCTTTAATCCCTAGAAGGTCCTCTTTAAATTTTTAAAATTTAGTTTCGAAATTCCAACGGGAAGTTTCCCAAAAAGAACGTGACAGACAGACTGACGGACATTAGCGAATTATATTTATATATATAGAATGAATATAAAAATCTTGTATATAAAAATATCATTTTATAATTATGGCGCAACAGCTTCTTTTGACCCTTGACCTGAGAATACAAGCCCACTAATTTATTATAGAGCAGGACATAATTGCCTGTGTCCCAATTAACGAACCTCAGCCACACATTTACAAGATTATATAAAACTAAACCTTTTATGGGGTAAAGTCACTTACACCCCACTCAGCGAATACATTTATTCGCGTGATCTGTTTATATTATGTGTTTATTTATTTGATTAAGCAAAGAAATTTATTTTAGACCCTTAATGCAAAATGATCATTTATTTAATTTTAAGGAAAATGTTTTATTTTTATTTTGCTCTTATATCAACTATTTTATCTCTAGTCCCCGTTTCCGTTTCTATTTACATTACCGAAAGTACAGCCGGTACAGCAAGTGTCTGATGTGCTCGAGAGTGGCGCCTTGAGCTTAGTCAACCTAACCAATATTTTTTAAAATAAATAAACAGAAGGAAAAAAGCTACTTTTGAGACAACACTATCATATATATTGTAAAATATAACAATCAAAAAAATTAGTTTTTGATAATTCAAAGAGAAAATGAGTTTAAAGTGTCAAAAAATCAATCCACAGTCAATTAAAAATGTTTGTAAATTAAAACATGAAAAAATTGAGTTGTGAGCTTATTCACACCAAATTTTTTTCGATCCCCAGATAGTACGCCCAATATTTTTCGTCCATCAGCAATTGGTCCTGATTGACAATTCGTCCAAAAAAATTTTAGTCCGTCTTATTATTTTAGTCCGTCTTATTATTTTGTCCCCTTTGTTGTATTGTACATACATATAGTATGCCCGAATCATGGGCGTCCGCAGGGGGGGCAACCAGGCACTTGCCCCCCCCCCTGGAAAATTAAAATGATACAAAAAATGTATAAAACAAAAAAAAAATACAAAAAAACCTTTCACAGTATACATCCACCTTGCCGTGGTGAGAAAGCTTTAAATACTAAGAGATGTTTTTAACATTATTAATATCAAAATACGTTTTTTTTAACTTATCTGGAAGTGACTTGCCCCCCCCCCTGCAAAAAATCCTTGCCCCCCCTGCAAAAAATCCTGCGGACGCCCTTGGCCCGAATTTGTTTGGTCCAACAATACATGGTCCTGTTTGACAATTTGTCCATTAAAAATTTTGGCCCGCATTTTTTGTCCACAAACGTTTTCAACATGGCTGGCAGTGCCATCCTTCAAAATCTCAATATCATTATTCACAAAGTTGTTACTTGTACAGTGAGGGACAATATTAAGGCCCACCCATGCGTTTTCTACTTGTGATTATTTCATTGTTTTTATAAAAGAAAATGAAAATCTTTATTGGAAATTTTCTAGGTTTGAACCATGAAAGTTTCCATAAAAAAAAATATATTTTTTTAAAAACAATGAAATAATCACAAGCAGAAAACGCATGAGTGGGACTTAATATTGACCCTCGCTGTACATCTAACATTACATATAACCATAGATTCTCACATCTCCAATATATTTTGCTGTGATCTTTGCTGAACGAATGAAAAGTGGTAGCAGTAGTTCCTGTATGCCAGAATTTTCTTTCCCTTTGATGTAATAATTGTATGTGCCATGGTGGGTCTACAAAAATTTATACTGGTATAGTCATGGTTACTACTAAACAATGAAACCTTTATTATAAAATTAGCTAGCCATTTCCTCCTAATATGTCTGCATGAACAATCAATATTTTACTTAGTCAAATAAGTAAATTAATAGCTAGAGATATGAAATTTATTTTTTTTTTTTGTGTGTAAGAAAGATGGTTTTCACGGAACTTCGGACTTCCCCCATATGAAATTTAATATATATAAAATGTCAATTTTTTTTTCTAAATTGTGCAAAATATGATAGAGAAGAAATAGTAGAGGACATAAGCATAATGTTGGACATTAAATTGTCGTGGACGAAATATCCATGAATATAATGTGGGAGAAGCTATGTTGAGCAAAAAAATATTTGTAAACGAAATGTTCGTGGACGTAATTTAGTAGATTTAGTGGACAAAAAATATTTGTGGACACAATGTCCTTGGACATGATGCAGTGGATGAACCGATGTATTTTAAATATTTTTTTATTTTTGAACATAATTTATTAAATATTTTTATCCTATTTATTTTATTTTTATATTTATGATAAACAGGAAGCCCTAAGTTTCCGGACTGAAACTTTGTTTCTCTATAGTTATTTATCAAACTAATAAATATAATCCGAAATAAATAAGTTATCTCTATCATATTTTGCACAATTTAGAAAAAAAAATTGACATTTAATTTTATATATATTAAATTTCATATCTCTAGCTATTAATTTACTTATTTGACTAAGTAAAATATTGATTTATATAGGTCTATCTCTCTTTTCATAAGTTGAGATAACCATGTTAAAGTTCATTTTTATAGAACAGATGCTAAATAAAGAAACGATCTCTGAATATTTGTATTTTTACAATATTCTAATTCTTAAATGACAGAATAAAAACAATTTTAGTATAGTTTAGTTTTAGTTTCCAATTCATTAAAATGTGACGTGACTGGTCGAACAACACACAACTTTCTAATATTAAAAGTTGTGTTCAGTGACGTCATTTGGGGGAGGGGGTGGAGGCAGGGGGCATTTGCACTTATCCCTAAGGGCTCTAATTTTTTTAAATTTTATATTATTCTTTAAATAAAATATTTCAAAATATATCTACGAGTATAGTATAAACTGTACAAAATTAAACATTTAATTAAATTAAATATATTTTGGCTAAATTTGAGTACCTGTTTGTAAGTAAATTTTAAGAAAAAAAAAGTTTGCTCGTCCCCCCAAGAAAAAGTTAAAATGACACCACTTGTTGTGTTCTGTGCTTGTCACACCAGATTTTATGTGTCGAAGTTAATTTAGTTCCGCCAATATATTATAATTAGAATTCAACAAGTAAAATTTATAAACAGAGAAAAATATTTATATTTTGTTACCATAGTAACTATCTTTCCTATCAAGTACAAGAGTAAAGTGTGCTTCAAATAATTTTGATGGCGAAATGAGAATATACATTTTAAAGAGCATCTATAAATTAAATGATTTATGAATTTTAATCAAAATCGTTAGAGCTAATTTTAGAAAAAATCGAAAAAATCTGAAAAAGTACATCAATCAAGTACTTGTACGTACTTTTTCAAAAACTTAGTGTTACGTGCCAGAAGGGTACCTAACTTAAATATAAAATTTCAACTTCATCAAAACCAAAATCTCGACATTAAATTTTTGACATTAAATCAAATCTTTATATATATTACATAGGCCTATATGTATAGGTAAGAGAAAGTAAAAAGCTTGAATGCATTTAATTATTGAAGTTCAGGAGGAGACAGGGGGCATTTACCCCCCTCCAAGAATTTGAAAAAAAAAAATGTATAATAATAAAATAAAATAAAAATTAATAGTCTCAGTATTTGAACCTCATTTGATTTTAAAATTGAATTTTAGATGGACACTCGATGGACATCAAATGTAGTCCAAGATAAGGCCATTTTAATAAAAAAAAATAATAGAAAAAAGTCAAACAAATAAAAAAAAAATAAATGTATTTTTTGGCATAAATTAGTAAAAAGAATTGCAAAAAAAAAAATTAATTTATTTTTTAGTTTGCAATTCTTTTTAATACTCAAATATTTTTTTTTTTATACTCATGAAATAAAAATGACAATTTTAAAATTCAATTATGTTAGTAAAAAAATTACGAAATTATTTATTTTATTTTTTTTTTTTCATGAAAAATTTTATTTAAAAAAACGAATCAAAAAATTTATTTAATTTTAAATTATTTTACACATTCTTTAAAATTAAACAAAAAAAAAAAATTATATATTTGAGTAGTATCTGACCTGTTTGTTCAGCAAGCAGCCCCATTGATGTTTGTCTTGCAAAATTCCAAGCACAAGTGAGCCTCTAGACAATTTGGGTCTTCTTCCCTTTACGATCTGAGCCCTTCTTGCTCACCCTTTAATTCATTTCCTGGTTTTATTGTATACGCTTGTCACTCATATATTGCTACCTGTATTTTCTTTCTTCATCTTCTGAAAATGTTTTTTTTTTTTTTTTTTTTCTTTTCGTTTAATCTTATAATTAAAATCTGTTTAGTAAGGTGCGTGTCTCGAGGTGCTAAATTTGGAAGATTCCAGCGGCCACAATTTTGAAGCTATCGACTTCAAATTTTTTTTTTTTTAAATTAAAGCCATTTGAAATATCTACAACTTATAGAAGCAGCCCTTTTTTTTGATTTTCGAAAAAATAAAATTTTTTTAGATTAATCGCTATTTTTAAAAAATTAGCTCTACTAGGTATATCTTATAGATAATTAAATTAGTAATCATTGTGTCAAAAAATGATTAATTTTTTACCCTTAATTAATTAGCTGGAATCTTTCAAATGAAATGGAATAAATCCCTTGTATTCCTATGCTACTCACGCCATCTCTTACCGCCTAGAGTAACTCAGTAGTGAATCGTCTTATAACGGCTTTTCGAGACACCCACAAAGAGATTTTATGATGAAATAATTTTTAGATAGAAATTCAAACATCCCTTATAAATAGGCATGTAAATTATCTGTTGTATAAGAATTTTGCATAGCTACAAGGCGCTCTTGATTAGTGGCGCCACATCTGTCGATCGGAGGAATTTTTTTTTCTAAGGGATTCATTACAGTGACGTCATTTCATTTTATTTTACAGAGGGGTGGGGATTCCGGACAATAGCGGATATAAGGGGAAGAGGGTGTAAAAGGGGTAATTATATCCCCGAGATTTTAGAAAAATATTTTTCTTCGAAATTAAATTTTATTTTAAATACAAAATTTTTAAAATTAATCCTTAAAAATTTTATTTGTATATATATTTCGTATTTTTTTTACCTAATATTACGATCTTGTCAAAAATTCAAAGTTTATGGAAATACTCGTTTTGAGGGTCCCTGATTTAAAAAAGTGGGTCCCTTAAAATGGTCTCTAGGGGTATGTGTTAATATCTATTTCTGTACAAAAAATCTGATAAACAAGTATAGAATGCAACTTTAAATTACCGAAAGTAAGAGAAAGTTGCGTTCTGTGCGACCAGTCACACCAGATTATCCTCCCCCCTCCCGAAAAACTTCCCTGGACCCGCCCTTGCCAAGGATCAACGCCTCTCGATCTTGAACTATTTTGGTGATTATTTCTCATTATCTCTCCTGATGCTTTTGGTTTTAATTTATTTTATATTTAATCTATTAAAGGGTTGATTATGGTCGGTTAGAGAGTGGAAATATTTAAGAGAGAATTTGTAATATTTAAAATTGTCTTTTGATATTTTTTAATTCTATAAATAAAATAAGATTAGAGAAAAAAGTATTTTTTTTCTTTTTATTCAAATGGGAATTGTAATATTTATTTATTTTCCTTTTTTAACAGAGAGTGACTCAGTCGAGTTCTAGTCTGGCCATGCGTTGCGCGGAGCTCTCGTCTTTCTTACTATTGTGCTTGGATTTATTTTAAAGTGAATAATAATACAACTCACCCCGACCATATCAGCAGCCTTCTCACCCCTTGGAGCATCACACTATTAATGGTAATTAATTAAACAATTTATGAAAAATGCGATTTTAAAATTTTTCTTCTAATTTTTCGAGTATTAAATAAATTATTAGGTATTTTATATATCAATAAGTCATCATAGACAGAGGGATGAAAGGGGAGAGGTGTGAATATTCAAATATCCTTTTTTTTTTCTTTATTTAGACATTTAAATTTGTTTTTATCTTACCAGTATCTTTATTAAGATTTTTTATTTATGGAGTAGTGGTTTAAGAGTTGAATATAACAATCTTATTAACTAAAAAAAAATATTTTTTAAGATAGCAAATGGAGATGAGTTTGTGTTTGATTGGGCAAAAATTGCGCCCCCTGGAGTCGAACCAGGACCGGCCCAATCACAAATTTGCTATCTTAAGTGATATATAGACTGGCTTATTTACATTCTATTTGAGCTTTGATTGAAAAAAATTTCATCTTTTTTTCAGGAAAGGCTCTAGCTAGCTAGTTAAATATTTTTTAATTCTTTAAATTTTGAAGTGCAGATTTCTTTGTGGCATTGGAAGACTTGACCAACCCCATACCCTGCCCCAAATATCGGATTATTATTAAAGAAAACGGATGATGTGGTCAGATAGAAATAATTATAGACTTGTCAATATTATTTTTTTCTATCTAGGCCTATATAAAGAATTATTTACAATAATTTTTTTTTTTTTTCAAACAAATTAAAATTGAATCACCTTCGTTCGTTTATATAAGAGTAAATCAGTAATATATATTTTTTTTAATGCTTATTAGTAAAGTCCGGATTTTAAGCAAAATGCATATTGCTGAATTTTATAAGCAACCATTAGATATTTAATTTCTACACGATTTACTCAAAACTAAGTGCATTGAGATTGCATTTTTTATGCTTTTTTTGAGTTTTCATGCTTTTTCCCCTTCGTGCTTATTTGAACTTATTTTACAAATATTTATATAATTTTTAAAAATATAATTCAAAACATTATTCAGGAAAAACGTTCATGTAAAGTAAATCCTTAGGCAACTGCGCAAATCGCGTCTTCCCTACTCTGGCCCAGTTGTCAGTCCTGCCAGGACCCTCCTACTCTAGCTCGGGCCCGCCTGCAGCGGACCCTCGCAGGGGGAGGGTAATCTGGGTATTAAATTTTGTAAATATCATCTCTGAAGATCTTCAAATTTATATCTCGAGCCCACTCTGCGATATAGAAGATGCCATAGCGAAACTTAACCAGGACGTGAGTAGGATCTGTGGATGGGTTGACTCGAACAAATGCCAGTAAAACTAAAGCTATAATGTTCGATAGTCTGGCTTACCTAAAGAAATTACCTCATGTCAGCCCTGTTAAAGTGAACGACACAATTTTGCTCTATTCTGAATCAGTTCATCGAACAAATGCATATGGGGGGGGGCTGGGGATCGTTTCATGTGAGCTCGATGAGGCTGTGGAATGGGCTCCCGGCGAATTTACGAATTATAAGAAGCAGGGAGGTGTTTAGGATTGATTTGGGGCGGTTGATTTTGATTTTGGAGGATTAGGCCTTCCATTTGTGCCGGGAAACGGAATGCAAAGGATTATGATTGTATGTTGTGTGTACGAGAGCAGGAGTTATGTAGTGTTGTTTTATTTTATTCATTGTTGTTTATTATTTACTTATAAATTATATTTTATGTTATTTTAATTAATTATTTATTGGTAGTGCATTGCTATATGGACCCTGTTACTCATTAGTGTGTCAAGCGCCATATACCGAGATTTGAGAAAATTAACATTAAAGTTTTTTTACTTTCTCGTACCTCTATATATATGTTAATATATATAGAGAGAGAATGTATTTGATTCATGTCAAAAATTCGATGTCGAGATTTTGACGGATATACACGTTTTGAGGTCCCCTGAATCCAAAAAAGTGGTTTTCGCGACATGGTCTGTCTGTGTGTCTGTGAACAAAATATCTCAAGAACGAAAAGAGCTAGGAGGTTGAAATTTTATATTTAAGTTAGGCACCCCATGGGACGTGACACGAAGCTTTTGAACAAAATCGACCAGAGTACTAGTACTTTACTGATGCACTTTTTCAGTTTTTTTCGATTTTCTCAAAATTTGCTCCAAAATTTGCTTTTTTTTATAATTCAAAAATCAAATATTTTTTAGATTCTCTTTAAAATGTATATTCTCATTTTGTCATTGAAATCTTCTGAAGACCACTTTACTCTTGTACTCCATAGAAAAGATAGGAGAAATGGTTGCCATGGTAACTAAATATAAATATTTTCACATAGGTCTCCTTATAAATTTTACATCTTGAAAATCGAATGTACCGTACTCTCGGAAACTAAATACATGTCGACACAAAAAATCTGGTGTGACAAGCACAGTACACAACTTTCGATTACCGAAGGTAAGAGAAAGTTGTGTGCTGTGCGCCAGTCACACCAGATATTTTTTCATTGGATTATATATAATTTTTTTTGTCAATTTTGCAAGTAACATTAAATATAAATTTTTTTAGGACATTTTTCCTAAATAATACTATTAATTACATAGGCGCAACCAGGGGGGGGTTAGGGTTTTAACCCCCCCCCCCCAGGAGATAAAAAAAATCAAAATATATATATTACAATTAGAAAAGAAAAAATATAATCATTTCGGTTCCGCAAAAGAGGAAATGTTCCGCGGGCGGCGCATGGAAAAAAAATTTGGTTCGGGGGGACATGGGGAAAAATTTGGTTCCACGGGGCGGCAAAAATTTAGCGTCTCTAAAAAAAAGGTACGGACTGGAAAAAATTTCCTTGCAAGGCAAAAAAACTTCGGTTCTGCGAAAAAAAAAAATTTTCAAATCCTGGTTGCGCACTGTTAATTATAGCATTTAAATCAATATTCCGTGCTTAACTCAATTTTTAATTTTTTGGCGCTTGACACACTATTGCATAACAGGGTCCATATAAGTATTGTGGAGTTGTGTAAAAAGAGCAAGAAAAATTGTATAATATTTAAATTATTGAAATATGTTCAAAAGGAACAACTGTTCTCAGAACAAATAAATTTTTTTCATTCATTCATTCATTAACATATACATATAGGCAAGAGAAAGTGAAAATAATAGAGAAATGCAGCTATGGTTTTTTCTTGAGTGAGTACTGAGATTAATAAAAAAGAAAAAAACCATTGCTGCATTTCTCTATTATTATTTTACCAATTGCACAAATTTCCCCTTCACCCCTTCAATATTATATAAAATATGGTTTAACTGGTAGCATACATCTCTTACCTTCGGTAATTGATAGTTTTGTTTTGTGTTTGTCACGCCAGATTTTTTGTGTCCACATATATTTAAGTTCTGATAATAGGCCTAAATTAGAATTAAAAATGTAAATGTTTATAAATAGAAAAATATTTATATTTTGTTACCATGGCAAGCATTTCGGGAAAGTAAAAAATGGCTATCTGTTTCTAATGTATTTTTTTAAGGGATATGATTTTTACTTTGTCTTTATATTAAAATGATTTTTCTTTAAATTCCCCATTTAAAATTATATTCTAATAATTTATATTCTTTCTAATTTGGATCGGTGCCAATCTATCAGTATAGAATCCCGTCCCCACCCTCAACCCCCCCCCCCACCCCATGCCTCCCCCCACTCTCGGAGGCTCAAAGGATCTTGGCCAATCAGCTGATAGAAGGTTTAAGACTATGAGCTGGGTCCCGAGTCTAAATGCATTTCAATGTAAAATCTACCTATATATTCAAATGGCAAAGTCAGAGGCTTCAGTAGAGTGGGGACAGTGATAGGTGAAGCACCTTCCGCGTTAAAAAAAATCCCATCCCTCATTTGGGGAATGGCGTCGCTTGGGGGCAGACGTGTCCATGTGTGAGCTCCTGCAAAAATTCGCCTTTCTTCTAAAGTTTAAGGACTTTTGAGGTAAATTTCATCTCTTTTCGTACATTAATAGTTGGTTTATGATTTTAAATATTAGAATTATAAATCCCTCCACAAAAAAAATTATTTATTATATATAAACGTAATTGTGATGTTATAATTATGTATTTAAATGAGCCAGTGTGGGAAAATAACAAAATATTTATATTTAGAGGTGGTCCGAATCTTGTTTCTAGACGATAAGCGCTTTTATTTTATTAAATTGATAAAATAATTAAAGAGAAATAATAATAAAAATAATTGATTTGGCTTTCTCTGCTCTCTCTCTCTCTCTCGTAAGTGTCTGTATCTCCACAAAAAATATATCGAGGTGGTCCGAAGCTTGTTTCTAGGCGATAAGTGTATTTATTTTTTTAATTTAATAAAATATAAATAAACTATTTAAAGACAAATATTAAAATTACTTACTAGTTAGTTGCTAATTGGTTTGGCTCTCTTTACTTGACTCCCTTGCAATGGTCCGTATGCAAGTCTGGACAAGTTTGTTGACTGGGTTAATAGATAGGCAGGCCTACGTAGCATAGATTAGCATATGGATTACACACATTCGTATAGGCTTATTCACACCAAAGCATAGGAATATACTTGCGTTTTATATCTAAATCTTTTTTCATGCAATTGGATGACTGGTTTCTCGTATTTTTCATTTAAACTTAACTAGCTGCTTCACCTGTCTTCGGTGGGCACCTAGTCAGGCTAATTTCGACCTCATGAATAACCTTAGTTAGATATTTACTTCCATTTTTGAATAGAGAGGATAATCAATTCATTTATTTGCACTGGCGGATGATATCAAATCCAAGGAATTGCAACTCAACCCTAGATTAAATTATTTTTTATAAGATCTAAATAAAATTCAAAATATACAAAATTAATGAAAACTGACCAGCTGCCTTGCCCGCTTTCGGCGGGCTTCTCTCATTGTTATTTAGATTTTTTTCAAAAAGGAACCTCAGATACAATACTTATCAAGGGCCCGCGTGTGGCGGCCTCTTTCTTAATCAGTGCCTTAACATTCTCTTCAGTTTTTACTTTCTCCTATGAGCATTCAACAATTAATCGTTAAAAAATTCGACTTCGATTTATTGACCTCTATTTCTGTGTTAGGCCCTCACAATAAAGTTTTTTTGCGTTATTTAAGACTTTATCGAATTAAATATTTTATGATAATATCCCCTTGACTTAATGTAAATAGAAAGAAGATTTTTAGCTCCTAAAAAATAGTGGCGGATCCAGAGAAGTTTCTCGGGGGAGGGGGTAATCTGGTGTGACTGGTCGCACAGAACAAATTTTTGTTTATTTTCGGTTATTTAATGGTGCATTCTATACTTGTTTATCAGAATTTATATACAAATCAAATTTTTAAGTATTAATTTTTAAAATTTTATATTAAAAATAAATTTTTTTTTCAAAAAAAAAAAAAAAAAAAAATGTTTTTCTCAAATCTCTGGGGAGGGGGTAATTATCCTCTTGATCCCCCCCCCCTGTATCCGCCCTTGCTTAAAAATTAAACAAATGTAAATAACTAATCCCTTGTTTTGTATTTATAAGCCTAAACGATTAAGTCCATATAATGGATAGTTCCGTATCGAGCTTGATGAATCTTTTTAACTTAAAATTGAGCTCGTAGCTCAGAGATTTTTTCCCCCTGTTTCAGTAAAGTCAGACGAATACAAGTTACATGAAATAAGACTCATTACTTTTGATATATATATATATATTTTTTTGCTCTATTCATCAAATGTTAATTTATAATATATTTTTTACATTTTAATTTCATTTACTTGAAATATCAATCTAAATATTTTTTTCATTCGATAAAAATAGAAATTTTCTCTCCGAATTCTTTTGATATCGTTTGATAGGAGAGAGTTTCTAAAAGATGTTCTTTTTTCAGATTCGTGTTTCTCCGGTGCAATTGAAATTTGAATCAGAATTCAAGCAGCTTCGAATGACCTTCACTGTCCCCCAGGGTAAGTACAGTATTTCATAGGCTAGTAACACATACACCCCCCTCCAACCCTGCAGACTTACACACAAAATGCATCTAAATATTATAAAAATATGGTGTGACTGGTAGCACAGCACACAACTTTCTCTTACCTTCAGTAATTTATAGTTTTGTTACAATTCTTATACGAACTGAAAAGTAATATTAGTAAACTTTCTTCTTGATTAATACTTTCTTATATTTACCTCAGAATAGGCCTATATATTATTCCTTCTCCAATTAATTAAGAGATTTATTAGTTTAATTTTTTTTATTTTGCTCATTTAGCCTATTAGTTTCAGAAATGTATTCAATAAGTTCATTAAAAAAACCCATACAGACATTCATATACAGGTCCAAATGCCTTTATACATACTCATATTAAGATTTTTTTGCAAATAATATATTCTTTAATTTCATATAAATCATTTTAAATGAAAATTTTATTTCCAAATTCCTTTGATATCTTTGAAAAGAGAGTGAGATTCTAAAATATATTCTCTTTTGCAGATTCGTTTGTGCGTGTGTGTTAGTGTTAGTGCTAGTGCCAGTGCAAGAGGACTTGGATGCTGAGGAGCTGAGCAGCTGAGCGCAACGACTGCAGGAGCTTCGAGTGGTCTTCAATGCCCCGAGAGGTAAATATTTCATAGTCTGGTGGTAACATGCACCCTCCCACCCACATACAAACACACTCATACACACGTACACATACACAGAGATATATAAATTCATAAATCTAATAATAAAAATTAATTATCTCTTTCTAATTTTTTTTCTTTTATTTTTTTACAGAACTCCGAGACGGTATCAAAGGTAATAATTGCATGGTGCAAAAATATTGAAGGGGGTAGATTAGATTAGGTTTTCTTAGGATGTTGTTTTTTTTCAGCTGACCCTAAATAGAATTAGATCTTTTTTAATATCAATCAGTAATTAATTTTTTTTTAATAAATTATTTTCATAAATAATCGTTTTAATGAATAAATTAAAAATAAAATATTTTTCACTTTTAATTAATTTGCATTTTAAAATTTTCATTTTTAATATCTTAATTAAATTTAAAATTTTCATTTCTAACTTCTTAATTAAATTTAAAATTTTCATTTCTAATTTTTTAATTAAATTTGAATTTCATTAAAAAAGTTTTCAAAAATTTGATATAAATTTTTATAAAAATTTTTTGCTAAAAATTTAACTTAATTTTTTTAAATTGTAATAAAAGTTAGATTAGACTTCCTCCACACCTGCATCGGGGGAGGGGATTTCTCTCTCTCCTGCACCGCGGGACATCATCAACTTGGTACCTAGAACTTAAGGTGTGATTTATATACGGATACTAAATGTATTCACTTTTTTGTTTCTATAATTTGAAAATTCATTTTCACACCTTAATTGTAGTTTATTAGTTTAAATATAGAGGGCGGGAGGGATGCACCATGCCGACGATAGGGATTTTATTTTTGAACCTGCAGCTACTGCTCATGAAGCTTAGTGGAGAAATCAACGAGAATATTTTTCAATTTATGCCTCTGTTGGATATTCGTCGTTGCTATTAGTTTCAGGTGTCTTCTTTAATCTTTAGCTAGTTCGTTTTGTTAGGGGCCCTTGGTTGTATTTGTATTTAGGATCCATCAGAGAGGTAAAATGAAATATATTCTCTTTGATTTGCCCACGAACGATTCATAAGGAGATGCGGTCAGATCTGATTGAGAGATTGAGGCCCAGGTTCTCAAGTGTCTTGTGTTTGCGAAAAGACGTCTTAGAAAGACGCAAAGGGAGTCTGGATGTTTTTGTATCTTTGAGGTTGGGTTTGAGGTGGCTCTATGGGTAAACGAGGCTCAGGGAGGGATGACGTTTTTCCAGGGATAGCCTGGATGTAAATAACGCATACCCTTAAGGCCAGGGACAGGCCCGAGGGCCCCGCCGATCTGATGGTGGGGACCGGGTATATACAATTACAATTCGTTCGTATCTTTAGTTAGGCTAGGTAGGATCTCCTTCCCAAGCCCCCTGGTCTCTCGTTTACTCGTAATCCAAAAAATCACGTTCATTCTCACTGATATGATTTCTACAGACCCCCGAAATCTCAATTCTTTTTTGAAATTTCGCATACTCCTTTTGATGCGAATAATAAAAAGAATTGTTCGCGAATTTCGGCCTAAATTCTTTTTAAATTTCTTTCCAAATTTTGTTTTTGTTTTATTTTATAGAAAAAGAAGGCTTCAAGATTAAATATTATGTGAAATTTGATTAAGTAAGTAAATTTGATATACAATAGTTATTAAACTAAAAAGAGAAAAATTAATTAAAATTTTGTATTTTTCAGATGACTTGTATTTCTTTGACGTTCTTGTTTTCATATTTAAATAAAAACATAAACTTATTTATTCGATCACCCACCTAAAGTTCACAAGTAAATTTTTCTATTTTTTTTTTTTTAATATATTTTATAAATACGTATATAGAAGTGCACATAAAATCTTCAAGATTAATTTTTAAATTTCAAAAGTAAATTTTCATTAAATGATATAATCAAAATATGTAAACTAATTTTTTTTAGGTAAATTAATTTTGGTGAGGATTGGTGGGCTATGAGGGGAGGAGGCCCAAAAAAAAAAAAATCTTACGGTTTTTCGGATTAGTAGGCCTAAATAAGTGGAATACATGGACAGGAAGTCATCCGCTAGCGCTTTATATTATAGTATGCTGATGATATCATATACAATAGTTATTGATATTAAAACAAAATGAACAAAACTAATTCAAATTTTATATTTTTCAGATGACTTGTATTTCCTTGACGTAATTTTTCATATGATTAAATAAAATCAAACTTATTTAATAATACAAATGAAGGAAACATTTTGGAGTGTATCATTATCATCTATTGGAATCTACTTATCGAATTTCGTCGTTTTGGAGTTTTTAATATACACAGTAAGTAAATACAAATTAATTTTGAAATTTGCTCTTTTAGAGTTAGCGCCACTGTTTATTTGATTTTGTGGGTGATCAAATTTGACAATTTTTTCTTCATTTTTTATTAAATTTCTTACAACCGCGAACTCATTTTTAAAAATGAAATTTTCTATTTCTTTAATAATATATTTTATAAAGTGAAGTGCAAATAAAAATAAGAAGTCAAGATTAATTTTGAAAGCAACAAAATTAAAAGTAAGTAAATTTTCGTTAAGTGATAAAATCAAAATATGGAAACTAATATTTATTTTTTTTTAGGTAAGGGTGAGGCTAGATGGGCTATAGGGGGAGGAGGAGGCCCAAAAGAAGAAAAAAAATTTTTCAAAACAAATATATCCGTAAAAATATTGGGTGTCTGAAGAAATCTTCAGACACCCGGTTTACGGTTTTTCTAATTTGAAATTTCGCATACTTCTTTTAATGCGAATAATATAAAAAAATTGTTCGTGAAACACATCAGGAAAGTGTTGAAGTTTCTCCTGGAATGCCTGGAGGTCAAAATTGCAATCCTTGATGCTTGGAACCCGAGAGCTCTACTGATCTGAAGGTGAGGACGGGGTTAAAAATTTTACTACACATTTTTGGCATAGACTAGGTAGGATCTCTTTTACGTTAGTTCCCGTGCACATTCGCTTTTCCCTAATATGATTTCCTTAGAATCCCAGTTCACCGAAAATATATATATATATATTTTAAAATTTGTATTATACAAATTCCAAACTTTTACTTGCATTTTTTATTTTCTTTTTTATGGTAAATGTAAATAATCTTATTATTTTTTAATATTAATAAGACATCGAGTGTATATGTGAGATATTTGGCTTGATTTTTAAACTTTACTTCCCCTAACTTGTTTCAATTAACAAACATCAATTTAAATCTATTAATATTTCGATACAAAAAATCTGGGTAAAGAATGCAACTTTAAATTACCGAAAGTAAGAGAAAGTGCTGTGCTACCAGTCACTCCAGATTACCCTACTCCCTAAAAACTCCTATGGATCTGCCCTTGATACCGGATAATAAATTATTTACGCCTCTGTACAATATTTCTATTTAATAAACGTCTACAAGAGCAAATTTAACTTAAAATATTTTTTGCTGCAATATTTTTTGAAATAAAACAAAAATAAATTTTGCATATATTAGCAAAATTCAATGAATCAAACGTTATGTTTAATCAAAATAGAATTAATATTTAAAAAAAAATTTACTTTATTCTTTTTTTTCAAAAAACTTTTTTTGGGAGGGGGAAGAACAAATTCCCACTGAAAATTTATTTTACTCGCCAAGTGTAATAAAAAAAAATCTGGTGTGACTGGTCGCACAGCATACAACTTTCTCTTACCCTTCAGCAAGAGAAAGTTGTGTACTGTGTCTCGTGTGCACGGTACACAAATTTCTCTTGTCGAAGGATCACACGAGATTTTTTGTATCCAGATATTTTTAGTTACCCTTAGCACCAAAGTTCCAAACTTAACTAGGCGTTTCATAGATGGCGCTGAGCTACGAATGCTTCCACATCAGTAAAGTATACTTCAAATAATTTTCACGAAAAATTTCACTGATATGCTTTTTAAAGAACATCTAAAAAATAGTTGGTTTATGAAATTTAATCAAAACCGTTCTAGCACTTTTTGAGAAAATAGAAAAATAACTGAAAAAGTACATCAGTAGAGTACTAGTACTTTTTGGCCGATTTGGTTCAAAAGCTTATGCTCACCCCTTGGTGGGGCGCTTGACTTAAATATAAAATTTCAACCTCGTAGCCCTATTAGTTCCTGAGATATTTTGATCACAGACAGGCCAATTTGCGGAACCCACTTTTTTTTGGCTCAAAAAACCTCAAAACATGTATATCCATCAAAATCTCGACATAGAATTTTTGACATGATTGCAATACTTTTTATATAGAAAGTAAAAATATAGCAGCATAAAAAATCTGGTGTGACATCTTTCGAAGATAAGGGAAAATTACTATCTCTCTCTTTTTCGGACTGCTCCAAAAATCTTCTTATTTAAATTATATTACTTTTTTATAATTTTAAACATGCTTTTCTGCATTATGCTTATATTTTTAATAATATTTTATTATAATGAACAAGGTATAAAAAGATAAAGACATTTTTTAATAACAAAAGAAGGCTTTGTGAAATAAAAAATAGAGAATATTTTTTATACAAACAAATTCTTAAGGTCAGTTGAAAAATAAATGATTAATTAATTTTTTATAATGTGTCTCATTTATGGACGTTCATTTCCGAAACGCTATTTTAGGCTGTTTGTAATTAAGAATCAATACGAGAGCTACAAATAAGAAGGTCTCCAAAAGGGATAGCAAGCGTTAAATGAAACTTGAGGTCAAATAATTATTCATCATAGAGGAGAGCTCTATATTTAAAGGATTTGTTGCAAAAAGCTAGAATATATTATAAATAAAAATCTCCCTCTTCAATTAGAATATCATTTTAATGGATTTTAAATGAACTAAAAAAAAAAATATAATAATTTCATTTCGTTTAAAATAAATATTTGAATTTATTATTAATAAATCAAAATATTTTTTACATATTACTAATTGAAAGTATTCAAAAACATTAGAAAAAAGGGAAAGGGAACGACCAAAAGACATCTGGAATGTAGAAATAAAAATTAATAAGATGAATCTTTTTTTAATATATGTAAAAAAAAAATGAATACATAATCAAAATAAGTTCATGTTTATTTAATTACAAAATAAAATTTTATATTAGTCCATATAATTTTTTTTATTTTATTTTATTTTTTTTTTTTGTAGAGTGATTTCACACTACATTTAAAAGACTTTCTCCATAACTGAATTGCTATCTCGTACATTTTCCCCTTCTGCATTTAAAAGATCCATTAGTGGAATATCTTCAGTAACAGATCGTTCTATGCATTGTCGCACTTGCTGGGAATCGATAGTTCGAAGGTTCGAAACTAATCGAAGAGCGGCCAAAACTCGAATCAGAGTTGTACTGCAGTCGTCATCATACTTGCCAAATTCACCTGTCTTGTAATCCCATGGAAGAAGATAATGATAAAAGGGCCATTTGGATTTCGTGATAAAGAAAACCAGGTTGCTGTCAGAAATTCTGAAAATAATAGAATAATAAAAATAATTAGAGGATTCTTTATAGATTGTGTTACTCGTTACAAACGCAATAAAAGTATTTGAAATCTTATTGTTTATGAGCAAAATAATATCTTGATGGCCAACCGTGTTACAAAATTAAGCCCGAAATTCAAGTCACCCACTCATATCTATGCCTCGGCTTTAAAAATATCAAAATTAATAAGGATTTAACTTAAATTATTCGAACTTTGATATTGTTCATAAAGTAAAATAAATTGATTAATTATAAATATTATGTGAAATATCTTTGTCGCTGGAAGTACGGATGAGGCGCAATCAAAAAGACTTAGCAGCCAAATATATCTTATACTGTAGACCTGACGTTTCGGCCCCTTTTTTTAGGCCATCTTCAGAGCAGGTTGAAGAGAATAAATAAATTGCAATATCAGCTCACTCGAAAGTTCAAGAGAACAACGTCTTTGAAGATAGCTTAGACAAGAGGCCGACACGTCAGCCTAGTAAAATATGGGTTATTAAGTCCCAAGATTGACTCACAGATGGCGCCCATGTTGTTTTTTTTTTTTTAAAATACCGAAAGAATAAAAAAATATAATAATTTTTTTTAGTCGTTGTCGATATATGGAAAGTTAAGTGAGGCTACATTTGTTTCATCAAAACAATCCACAAATCGATGAAAACGGTAGTGAAATCGAACGATTTACGATTCATACCCCCCATATTCACCATATCTGCCCCAATCAGACTTCAACTAGTTCGCAGGTCTAAAAAAAATGCTTCAGGGAAAGAGATGATGAGGCTATATATCCTATTTTGAGGTCAAAAATAAATTATTGTATAAGAAAGGCATCAAAAGTTTAAAATAACGTTGAAATGAAGGTGTCTATGTTCATGAATAATGTCCACTTTTTGGGTCCGGTTAGTACAGAGACTTATCGGGGCTGTAATAAAATATATTTGATTGCTAAAAGTTTTGAAGATTATTTTACTCCGCCTTTATTAATTAAATAAATATATTAGCAGTTTTCTTCATTTCCTAGGTCACTCTAAAAATATATAGTTAATTTTGAGTGATGACAAATTCGATGAGCAACTTCTTCCTGTGCAGATAAAATTTTATACATATAATAATGGCATAGACCATAGGTTCTTGAACTTTACTCCGCGAAGGTTTTTACATTAACTTTAGAAGCCCACACATTTTCGATGATTAAGACTTTTGCATTTGTTGTTACTTAACTAGTAATTAACATAACTAAACTAAAATTAGTAAAAAATTTTATTCAATTGCAAATATCGAAAAATAAATAAAACAATGAAATTATCGGAGGATCTGTTATAAAATAAGTTTTACACCATTCTAATCCTGATCAGTATCTTACATACTAATTAATATAAACTACCCAGTAGCAACAAAATGTCGCTAACGCACGTGGAGTAAAATTAAAATAATTCATTTCAATTGATTTCTCAAAATTATATTCAATCAACTCTTATGGAGGCCAGTCATGAATTATGTCTGGAATATAAATTACTGCATATAAATAAAAACAATTTTTAATCATATTCCGTTTGCTTTTATTAGAATAGGATAATCTTAATTTTTACTTTTTTTATATTTATTATTTTATGTTTTGTACAAGGATCTAAGTTGTTGTTTATTTTCTCCTTGTTAATTGATTATTCCAAACCAGACACACATTCTATCTTTATTTAATAGAAACTTTCACCTGATGGTTACGAAACAATATTAAAAAATTTCAATAGCTAAACTGATGACGAATATAAAAAAAAATTTAAATGGTTTAGAAATTTAATTTGTAAATTAAAATTAGATTGAATTTGAATCCTTTTTGTTAAGCCAAATAATTACTGCAACTTGGAAATGTTTCGGCCGCAACTGCAGACCTTCATCAGCCATTCTAAAATAAATAGTAAAGATATAATTAAATTAAACATTTCTATTTGAACTAACAAAAAGGATTCAAATTTATTTACTTTCATCTTATAAATTAACAAAACTTTATCAATTTATTTATTCCAGTCGCATAAATATACAGGGGATAGACAAAATAATATGAACACCGGACATATAGACAATATTTATTAATTAACAATGTGTTGAGTCACCTTGTATAAATTTTTACAGGTTAATTGGGGGTACTCTAGGATATCTATTCTAAGTTATCGTACTCGAAGACCCTGTGGTAACTTTTTGAGTTAATAATTCCTAAAATTACGATTTCTCTCATAGGAAATGTATAGAGAAATATTTATATATTCTTGCATTGATGTATTCTATGAATGTAAACAAATCCTCAAGTAGACACTGGATTGGATTATAGTAATGATAATTTTTTTTCAAAATTAAGAAAAGGCGATGGCCCGCCGCAGGAGGGCCCGAGCCAGCTGGCGGGGGGTCCAGGGGGCAAAGCCCACCGGCTAGGCGCCTCGACTAGTTATTAATTAATTCTAAAACAGCGATCTTTACAAGTGTGAGGAAAAATTACGTGAGTTGTTTTGTAAACAATTAAAAAATGTTACCATATTTTATTTCGTTTAAGTCATTAATGAGATATATAATAAATATATATTTCATGTTTGATACAGTAATAATCACCACCCGTAATTGAATATTGATGGTGAATAATTGAATTTCAACAGAAATGGATATTTAGATAGCAAGCTGAAAATAGAATTATCAACTATATAATTTTCAATCACTTTTCGTTTACATGTAAACAATTTCTCTTTTCTGTTCTTAAGATAATTATGTCTTATAATGTTTATTTTTCTTTTGTTTTGAAATGAAATACAATTCCGAACACAGAGAGGGAACGCTCAATTCAAATTTTTTTTTTTTTTTGTAACATAATATATTAGTAACTATATGAAATAAAATAACTTTTAACTTAATCAAGAATCTCTCTTATACTCTTATTTGTTAGTGAGTGATGTGCTAAATCAGATTCCCAACCTTTTGAAATTCACGGCACCGTTGGGAAATACATTAATCGTACATTAAACCCTAGGGTGGCACCCTTCATTGAAATAAAAAAAATTAAGTTTAATATGTAAATTTATTGAAATCTCTATGTAATAAATAACGTACACCATAACATAATATAGTAAACTTTACTACAGTCACTGAGTAAAAAATACATCAAATAGTTTTGTTAGCTTAAGTATAAGGTAATTTTTTTTGTTTATCTCAATTTATCGCGGCACCCCTTAGCCAATCACGCGGCACCCTTGGGTTCACCGGTTGGGAATCACTGTGCTAAATGGACCATTTGATTTCGATTCACTTATTATAATTTAATAACTAACATGCCCTCACTTGTTAGATTTTTATTAGGACTAAAAACGGTTGATTTTAAAATTTAAAAAACACCTTATGAATAATTAAAATTAAATATACAAATTAAACACTAGGTTATTTGTTTCAGAGGTTAATTATAAAATTAACACTTGATACGTATTTCGAAAATTACATTCTATTAGAATGTAATCACTTCTGATGATGTCAAGTAATTGACGAAATACGTATCAAGTGTTAATTTTAAAATTAATAAAAACTTCGAAACAATTGACCTAGTGTTTAATTTGTGTATACCATATGTATTTTTCACTTTTTTAAGCTCTTGTTCGGAATTTGAGCCCTAAGTCCCCCCCCCCCCCCCACCTCCCCGTTAAGAGTTACCTTGTAGGGTGCTTTGAAAATTTGATTAAATTTTTTACTGCATTAAAATTAATTAAATAGTGAATTTAAAGTAGCTCTAGGATTAGATGAAAGAATTTATCATCTAATGAATTTAAATAATATTTCTTAATAAATAAGAGATAAGACTAATCATTTAGGTAAATTTATAATATAGTTAATATTTATATTTATTAACTCAAAAGGCCGAAAAATTTATAATATAATTATACAATTACTGAATTGTCTTCAAAGAACTCTTATTTATTCTTATCTCTAAACATTCTATTTAACTAGGATAAGACTCAGTCTGGCTGTTGGATTTAATTTAATTGAATTGCTCAAGTTAATTAATTTGATTTGAATCAAATACTTCCCTTAGTTATGCCTCTATCGCCCAAAATTCATTAATCTTAATGTCACTCTAAACACTTTTCCTTAAAAAAATTGCAAATTAGTTTTAAACTCACATTATTATAAATTATTGTAATTTTCCTTTGTTATATTGTATACGAGCAGTTCAAAAGTCAAACTGGCTAAGTCGTATTTTGGTTTGCTTTAAATTTTAGCGTTTAAGGGGTTCGGAATCTTTAGTCCAAAATTACTTAGGCATTGTAAAGTATATTTTATGTGTTTTTTTAAATGATTTAATTTAGTGAGCATTTTACATAATAGAATGTTTTTTTTTTTTTTTTTTTTTTTTTTAATTATGAAAAATTAAAAAAATTTTTTTAAACAGGAACAGGTAGATGAAGGCAGCCAGCAAAGAACAAAAACTTTATTTAAATATCGTCGACGTTTCGGGAACTCGTCGCTCCCATCTTCAGGACGATAAATTGTTAATGTTGTTTAGATTGATACATGTAGGTCATACAAAATTGCAACACAAATCTGCATATACCATTAAATGTATGTTTAATTGTCTATGAGAATCGTAGTAGGTGCATGGGCTTAATTTACCTATATGTATCAATCTAAACAACATTAACAATTTATCGTCCTGAAGATGGGAGCGACGAGTTCCCGAAACGTCGACGATATTTAAATAAAGTTTTTGTTCTTTGCTGGCTGCCTTCATCTACCTGTTCCTGTTTATTATCACTCAGCCATTAATTTCTTTTCAAAAAATTTTTTTTTATATTTATAGAAAATGCAAAAAAAAACTCTTTTATGAAAATTGTAATTTTTTTTAAATCTAAAAATGTAAAAATCATTAATATCCAACCTATAATAATTAAATAAAGTGGTGACCAAATCAAAAATAAATTTCGTATTTATTTAAAAATTAACAGCAAAGTAGTTCAGCACTATTTATTTAAAACGAATTTTTCAAATATGTATCTAATTTGAATTGAGTGGTCATTCTTGTTGGTTGTTGGCATGCAGCGCCTTCAGCGCCCTCATTTCTCTTGAACTAACTTATTCTTCTATTGTTATCTTGACAGTGAAGTGAAGTGAAAGTGTTTTCCATCATTTAATAATAAAATTAATTATTTTTAAGTGTTTAAATTTCATTCGTTTATTACTAAATATGTTCCTGATATAATGAATAAACACCTGAATGTCTTCTTTGATAATTCTTTCAAGGTAAATAAAATAAATTTCATCATTTGTTTTGTCAGGTTAAAAAAGTTGTCTTTATATCATTTATACGATGTGAATAAAATTATTCTTTATAAATAGACTATAAAATTACTGTAATGCGTGCTCATCGAAGGTCTGTTCTATCAAAAAGAGCTTAGAGTTCTGTTTTATTTATAATAAATTATTAATATAATTAAAAAAGAATTACATTACTAACCATATAATTAATCTTCAATTCATATTTAATAGTTTCCAAAATTTTACGAGTCCAAATGGTACTGGGGTCTTTTTTTTTCCTAACTAAAAAGAAGTCTTTATCTTTTTTGAGGCGTCCACATAACAAATATTTTCCTCATTATGAAGATATTGTTGATTAATAATATATAAACACTGTAGACTGTGTTAAAAAATATATCACATCATTATTTTAGTTTTAAAAGAATAAAACAAATATTTCTTTTAATAATAAAATTATGAGGTGACATGTGATATATTTTATAACAAGATTTAGTACTGATGGGGTTTCATCAAGGCTAATAGTTTAATTAAGGGCCAGGTACTTGACCATGGATGGAAAAACCGGCCCTAAAAGGAAACTTATCTCCCAATTTGCTACGCCATTAAGAAAATTTGGTCTCAAGTGGATGCCTGGACCATCCTCCAGCTGGCTCGGGCCCGCCTGCGGCGGACTCTCGCCTTTTCTTAATTATGAGAACCGGTGGAGCCCGCCTTGGCCTCTAGACAGGGGGGCCTCGCCCCCCTGGACCCCCCATCATCTGGCTCGGGCTCGCCTGCGGCGGACCCTCGCCTTTTCTTCTTAATTATGAAAAGAAAATTATTATTACTAATATTCCAAACCAGTGCCTGCTTGAGGATTTGTTTACATTCATGGAATACACAAATGAAAAGAATACTTAAATATTTCTCTATACATTTCCTATGGGAGAAATCGTAACTTTAAAAATTAATAACTCAAAAAGTTATGGGAATTTCGGGATGAAAATAATTTTCCTATAATCCCGAGAAGGTCCTCTTTATACATAAAAAATTTCATTTCAAAATTCCAACGGGAAGTCACCTAAATAGAGCGTGACAGACAGACGGACATTAGTGAATTATATATATAAATTAATCCCAATCTCTTAATTTCATAATTTATATATTCCTTTTGTTAGTTGTTTCAAAATAAATAAATAATATTTTCACTTAGAATTTAAACAAAACTTAATCAACTTTAAATCCCTTCTACTTTGCATGACTAAAGTCTCGACTTCATTAATTTAATAGTTTGCAAACAGAGGAAGAGCCTAAATAATCTTCACATTTTAAGAGGTTGAAAATCAACCACCATTTAATCTCCTTGATTTGGAGTAACTGAAAAATACATTTAATAAAATACGAACTGGCGAGAGACTTTAAAATTCAAATGTTTTATATTTACTTACGAAAAATTTTAATGGAATAGAAGGAGTATTTATTTTTATATTAAGATTAATAACTTAAACAAATGCTTCTTAAAGTAGTGGGCAGCTGGCCCTAGGGGGCTAAGGTTTACCCACAGGGGGACCGGCGAAGAGTCGCAAATGTAACAAATAAATTACTATTGTTAAATTTTAAATACTAAAAAATAAAAGTTTAAATCAGAGTTTCCCAACCTTTTAAAGTTCACGGCCCCCTCGGAATTAAAATTAAACACTATGTTCTGGGAACATTTCTATTATACTGATATATTTATTTAATTATTTTTATTCTATATGATTTCCCAGGGGGGTTAAAAGCGCCCATACCGGGCCCCTTTTTGTCCCCTTCACAGTACCGCCCATATAATATAAACATTCGGTTAAAAAACCGCAAACGCCTAACTAGAATTGTTAAATAATTTATAAAAGGCCTCTCTTGTATTTTTTTTTTGGAAAACTTTTTTTTTTTTTTTTGTTAAAATTTTTCTATATGCTTATTATTTTTTATGTCTTCTCTCTTTATTTTTGTGTTACCATCTTTTTTATATGATATGCTTATCCCTCTTTATTTTTTTTTTTTCTCTCTCTCTCTTTTGGGGGCGGGGGGGGCGCGCGGGACGCCGAGAGAGAAAAAAAAAACATATAATATAAATATTTTAATTTTTAAGATTCTAAATTAGTATAAAATTTTTATATAAATTCTTTTTTTCATCAAACTCCAGCATAAAAGGAAATCAAAATTTATTTGTGAATGACCAAGTGAACCTTCGACCGTAGAAAGTATTTTTATATATATCAATATCACATCTCCCCTCAACCTCCCCCACCCCAAGAAAAGTCCGTAACAATATCTAAACTTCTAACTATAACTATATCTTTTGGTTAATTTTTATCTTTATTTAATGTAATTTTTAAAATTACGGTGTCTTTTGGTAGACACCCTATATAAAGCTTTTATATAGTGATGAAATTTGAGGCTATATTAAAATTCCTTTTTTCCAAAGGATTACTAAGTAAGCTATTATTATTATTTTTCTTGTTTATATATATATATAGGCCTATTTATTTAATACTTTTGAATTCTCACACTGATTCTGATTCTAATTTAAGAAATAATTTAACTCCATGAAGCAATCGGTTTTGTTCAAACCACACTTTTTATTTATTTTCTCTCAAGACCAGCGGCGTAACCAGCCTTTGAGGGCGGGGGGCGAAGCTCAACTAGGGCGCCGATTTTCCAGGGGCTCCGCCCCCTGGACCCCCTGCTCGCCTTCGGCGAGCAATTGCCCGCCTTCGGCGGGCAAGTTTCTTGCATCCTGTAATTTCCTCAGCGAATTTGTGAAACAAATGAATTTGTTTATATTTACATGTTTTTTAATGACACCTGTATGATTTTGTTTTTTCTTTCCAAATTTAACGAAAAATGTCGTTTTCTTCTGTGATTATTTCAAAAACTATTCAGTTTTCGGAAAAATATCAAAGAATAAAAACTTTTTAAAATTGAGTATTTTATCATAATATAACAAAGAAATTGAAAATTTCGAAATTTCTGATAAAACTTATTAGGTAAAGTACTACTTCCAAGTGACGTATTTACTCAAAAAGTTGATAGAAATCTACAATTTTAGTGTAAGGAGCATATACCAAATTTCATCTATCTAGCTGCTTTGGTTTTTAAGCAATCGTGTTCACACACACACCCAGACGTAATTCCAAAAGAATATACGAGAAAGACTCGGCGAAGTCATTCTCCATATTTTTTTAACACACACTTTTTCCCACTCACACTCACACACACATGCACACAGTCTTTTCGGCAACTTAGGCCCTATAAGACTTTGACTTTGACATTGGTATCCAAATGGGTTAAATAAAATCATCGGACTGCCTGGGATCCGAACCCCCGATTAAAGCCCTGGACGGGTACGGGTTGGCCCGTAGGCCCGTACCCGCCCGGCCCGCGGACCGGGCCGGGCGGGCTTTGGAGGCAATGAAAAATTACGGGCGGGTAGCAAGTCTAAATAAACGGGTTCGGGCGGACGGGCATGCAAATGAAATTTTATTTAAAAATTGCTAGACATTCGTTCATTCATTCACTAAATCTCGGACGGGAATGGGCGGGTTTGAAAAATTCCGGGCGAGCTCGGGGGGCCTGAAGAATGGTAAAAGCCCTTTCATTTTGAGAAAATCGAAAAAAACTGAAAAACTACATCAGTAAAATACTAGTACTTTTTGGCCGATTTTGAATAAAAGCTTATTTTCACGGTCCGGGGGTGTTTAACTTAAATATAACATTTTAGTCTCATAGCTCAATTCCTTCATGCCTAAAAAAATTTTGAATTCCAAAAAATTAAATATTAAGGCTTATACGAATCCTGAGTAAATCTCCACAGGCATAAAACATCAAATTAAGGCTTATATATTGCAAAATAAAAAAAATTTTAATTATAGAGCCTCTATATACGTTATTTATTATTTTTGGAATTAAATTCATTTAAAATAGTAGAATTCAAGTTGTAATATAATTTTAAAAGAAAACAATCAATTTTTTAAGAGAATCGATGAAAAGAATATGATAAAATCACATAAGCTGGGCTATATCTTAGAGGCCGTAGGGCGCCTATGCCGGTTTCGGGGGGCGCCAAGGGCTCGATGGGCCTGAGGCGGGGGGCTCGCGCCCCCCTCGCCCCCCCCTGGTTACGCCACTGCTCAAGACACGTCATTGTTTTACTATTTTGAAATATCTTATGTAAAATTTATTCATTTTATGAAATAGCTTAATAATGCTTAAACGTTTATAGGCTAGTTTTAGCTTTTATAAGAATCATTCGCCCTTATATCATTTTGCATTCTTATGAGATGTGACCTTAATAAAATTATATTCGACTCATCATTTCGGCTTAGAAATTCCCGCTTTTCCGTATTAAATCGTAAACATCGTTTAATATATAGTATTAATAATTCGGTCATATTTTCGAGTAGTTTTGATCAAGTTGCCAATTTCATCTTGAAATTAAGCTGACCCCAAGCTCATTTTAACAAAGCCATTTGTGTGCCCTTTTCCCCAACAACAAGGACAGCAGAGAAACTTAATTGAAAGTCCAGACCTTAAATAAAAAAAAGAACAATTTTAACGTATTTATTTAGGTCTCTTTATGATATTATGTTTAACGTTAGATTAGAAATGTTGTTTAAAAAATGTAAGCATTATTTTCATATAGAAAATTTTAATAACAATGCCGCAAAAAATTACAATAATAAACATACAAATTTTCTGAAATATATTTGTTTTTTTTTTTTTAATGATATTTTATCAGATTTTTCATAATTGAAATTGTAACGAAAAATTAAAAAAAAAAAAAATTAAAAGTTTTTAGTGTAAACCAGTAGGCTATAATATATTATATTATAATCAAATTAAAAATCAGTAGTTTCCTTCTTGGTCACTTCAAGGTGGTATTTGAAAATATAAATAAAACAGATTTTCTTAAAAAATTATAGAGCATTTTTTAAGAAAATTTGTTTTATTTATATTTTCGATTACCATATTGAAATGACCAAGAAGAAAGCTACTGATTTTTAATTAAAAATAAATAAATAAGTGATAGAAGTAGTGGCTCTTCATTAATTATATAAACAGTGATGTTTGTATACTTAATGATGAGGCAGCCAAAAGCAAAATTATGTCCGTCTAGAGCAGGATGTCAAGAATTTGATGGATATACACGTTTTGAGGTCCCCTGAATCCAAAAAAGTGATTTTCGCAACATGGTCTGTCTGTCGGTGTGTCTATCTATGAACAAAATATCTCAAGACGAAAAGAGCTACGAGGTTGAAATTTTATATTTAAGTTAGATACCCCCCTGGCACGTGACACGAAGCTTTTGAACAAAATCGGCCAAAGAGTACTAGTACTTTACTGATGTACTTTTTCAGTTTTTTTTTTCGATTTTCTCAAAATTCGCTCCAACGATTTTGATTAAAACTCAAAAATCAAATATTTTTTAGATGCTCTCTCAAATGTATATTCTCCCTAAAAAATCTTTTGTAGCACACTTTACTCGTGTACTTCATAGGAATGAGAGGAGAAATTGTTGCCATGATAACAAAATATAAATATTTTTCCATGTTTATAAATTTTACATCTTGAATTAGAATATATCGGCTGAAACTAAATATATTTAGGCACAAAAAAGTACAGAACACAACTTTCTCTTACCTTTGGTTGTTTGTACTGCGACCAGTTACACAAGATTTTTAATTCTCATATTAACGTGGCCCTTTTCAAATAGATTTAAATTCTAATTTGGTCCTTGTGGCAGTAAGTATGGACATGTCTGATCTAGAGAGAATAAATCAATTTTTTTTTTTTTAAATAATTTTACTTTTGGCTGTCTCATCATTAAGTATACAAACGGTGGTAGTTAGTATGATAACTTACTAGAACCTGGTTGTCTGATCGTTGGGGTGAATAAAAGATGTTGATTATGTATAATAATGATGAGGCACTATTTCTGTCACATTATTATTTTTTTTTCATTTTTCGTTACAACTTGAATTATAGAAAATCTAATAAAATATCAATAAAAAAAAAAAAAAAATTATATTTCATTTTGTATTTTTATTGTAATTTTTTGCAGTATTGTTATTAAAATTTTTTATATGAAAATTTTTGTATAAAGTAATTTTTACTTTCTCTTACCTATATATGTATTATATAGAGTCCAAAAAAGTGGGTGTGTGTGTGTCACGATTTTAAGCATGAAGGAATTGACCTAAGGGATTGAAATTTTATATTTAAGTTAGTTACCTTCCCGGACACTCAAAATAAGCTCTTTAAAAAGTATATCTGTTAAATTCTTGGGTGAATATTGTTTGAAGTACACTTTACTGATGTACTTTTTCAGTTTTTTTCGATTTTCTCAAAATTGGTTCTAACTTATTTAGATAAAATTCATAAATCAATTATTTTTTAGATTCTCTTTAAAATCTATATTCTCATTTTGACCTCAAAATTGTTTGAAGCACACTTTACTGATGTAGTATTTCAGATTTTTTTGCTTATAAATTGCTACTAAAATTTTTTCTTCTTGTTTTTAATTATTTATCCTGTTTTTTTTTTTTTTTTTTTTTTTTCATTAATTAATAAAAACCAAGGGGCATGGCTAACACCCTAGTATTGTTCATTGGTCTTCAGCAGGGAGTAATAATTGCATAAACAATTATAAATTAGAGCTTAACTTATTTGAATTTTTTTGATCTAACTGAACTTCGTACCATTTGGGGAATTTCAGTTACGGAAAATTAATTAATAGAAGTATGCACTCAGGTTAATATTTATTCTCTTAACCCGCATTAATTAACAGTTTTCCTCTACTTTTTTTTTATAAATGACTAAGGTTTTTTTTATTCCGAGATGAGTTAATTCTTAGACAAATAATCCATCAAAGGAGAACTCGATCTAGAATAGAATAGATAATTCGGAGATGTCCTTTTGACCCAGTGTATTAAGACACAGAATGCCTTTAACAAAAGACTCTCTCATCTCGTGTATCGTAATAAGCCACTCGTATTCAAATATTTCGCAAATATTACTTTTATCAATTATTAATAACGACGTAATATTCCAAGGTCTAATTTTAATGAGATTACCAACAAGTCATTTCATTGAATGGGATTTTTCGTTATTTCAATCCTTTTTATTTTTTATCTTAAACTGATAAATTTGTCCAGCTTGAAATTCCATTACGAGACTTTGTGGTTTGACGAGGAAATTCCAAATAAACCTTGGTCACTTGAGGGGCTGAGATTTATCTCTGGCTACCGGGTTCCCATTTGTTTGTTTTGGCTATTTGGCAAACATTCTAATCACAGACCTATGATAGATATTGAGTTGAAAGGTGGGTTCACTGCTTATCTTGAAATTACTTGAAATCAAAGATATAATCATTAATTATCAAGATACAAAAAAAAAAAACAAGAAAATAATTTTCACTATTAAATTCATTCTAACATGTGAAAATATTTAAAAAAATGTACTCAAAAAAAAATAATTTGGTATAACTTCTTTAAAATTATATTAAAAATGAATATCTATATATACAAATGAAATGGGAAAAATGTATGTATGTATGTATGTATATGTTCTATAAAAATCCACAATTTTCAGTGAATCTATGACGCCATTTTGAAATTAATTGAGATACAAAGTTGAGACATATCAAATATTGCATTGTCACGGGACTTATATATGCGTATAAAATTTGAAAGTTCTATGTTAAGTAGAAATTGTCCTAATTTAGATTGGCAGATTTGTCCGAAAAACAGCAAAGAAAATTAATAAAAGCGTTGTAAAATAGGGGAAAAATTGTTTAAAATTAAATATCCAAATTAGAAGTTAGGTTATATGTTTCATTAATTTAATAAATACTTTGAAACATATAACTTAGTGTATAAATTGTATATTTAATTAACGAGAGCTTAAATTAAAAAAAATAGTTTGTCTATTTCCTAAATTATTCTAAACTCAAAATGTGTCCAAATGATAATAAATACTTTCTCTTACCTATAGAAAGAAGTAGTGGTTTCAAAAATTTGATGTTAAGATTTTAATGGATATACACGTTTTGAGATCCCCTGGATCCAAAAAAGTGGTTTTCGCAATATTCTCTGCCTGATCTTCCTTCCATAGAGCCAATGTTAAATCCCTATGGGGATTTGCATTTAAATTTCGATTCAAAAGGGGACCGACCCCCTTTGGAACTTTTTACACATTTAAAAATTTTTTTTCTAATTCTTATGAAATTTTGTACGAGTATTTATTTAGTACTAGCCGCGTCGCCCCCTGGACCCCCACCAGCTGACTCGGGCCCGCCTACGGCGGACCCTCCCCTTTTCTTAATTATGAGAAGCTTCACGTCTAGACAGGGGGCTTCGCCCCCGGACCCCCCATGAGCTAGCTCGGGCCCGCCTGCGTCGCTAGTTGACTAGATGTGAAACCAATATAAAATTTAATACTGAATAGCTAAAAGTTTTTTGTCTCATTCTGCCCCTATTTATAGTAATAACAAAGAAGTAAATAAGCCTGTTTTGTACATGTCGCTGATTAATTCTCACTCTCCCACACACGTACTCTTGTCAATGGCCTTCTCTCTTTCTCTCTCTTCAAGGCAATCAACTAACATAGCCAACTTGGGAAAAGATTTGAACAAGAAAATAAACTTATGAATTTTTTTAACATTCTTCTTGCGTCCAATGTTTATTTAAAAAATAATTTTTTTCTAATTGTGAGCCTAATAAATTTAAAACTCTAAAATGAAACTGTTCTGAGTGTGGAAATAAAAAAAATATGTAAATTTGATATTTTTCAATTTATAAAGCTTTGAGGATATTCCTATCCGAGACCGAAACATCAGCTTAGCGAACACACAAAAAGAGAAATATCTCTAACTGATATTTATTTATTTCTACTTCTTCAATGCCATAAATCTATGGTATTTTTTTTACTTTCTCTTAACTACATATAAATATACCAGTATATATATATAGAGAGAAATTATTTGATTCATATCAAAAACTCGATATCGGGATTTTGATGGAAATACACGTTTTGAGGCCCCCTTATTCCAAAAATGTGGATCCCACAAAAGGTCTGTCTGTGACTAAGATAAAGTATAAAGGAAATGAAGTTAAAATTTTATACTTAAGTTAGGTTCAAAATAAGCTTTTAAACAAAATCGGCCAAAAAGTATTAGAACTTTGCTGATGTACTTTTTCAGCTTTTTCGATTATCTCGAAATTCCCTTTTACGATTTTGATTAAAATCCATGAATCAATTATTTTTTAGATGCTTTTTAAAATGTATATTCTCATTTTTTCTCCAAAATTGTTTGAAGCACACTTTAGTGTTGTACTTCATAAGATAGATAGGAGAAATGAATTCTGACAAAATAAATATAAATTTTCTTTATATTTTGAATTCAAATGTACCGTACTGTCGGAAACTAAATATACCCCAACACAAAAAATCTTGATATGGATTATTTATTTCTTGAAATTTTATAATGTTCCCTGTCTATATATACAGAGAGTTATAAAAATTTAGCTCCAAAAGCCATTCATTTAAAAAACATACGTTTTAATAAAATATCTATCGAATTTAATCTTTCTAGTAATTAATACAAAATTCCCTAGAGTTTTATAATTGTAGATTTGTATAATATGTATTTACATATAAAATTTAATTAATATATAATTAAAAAAATATCCTCTGTTGTGCGTATCACTGGCTATCCGTTTCCGCAATTTTTTGTCACACATCTAAATTTCCGTTCAATGGCAACCAAAATAAAGTCTAACCAGATATAGATAGCTACTATTTTTTTTATTGACCCAGTATAAGAATCAAGAATTTTACATTTACTCTAAAAAAAAAAACAGACCTTAGTAGTGGTATTAGTTAAAATAAATTTTTAGTTGTTAGAGAAATTAAAAACACTAGGTCGAAATTAAGTCTTAAAATAAATGTGTTTGATGCAATACTCCATTTGTCTGTTGTGTTAAGTGATGAATAGTGGATAATAAAACAACAGAATGTAGAAAATATCTTTAATTTATTCTTTGGACTATCGATTTCGTCCAAAAGACATCATCAGGCCAGCTGGAAATAGAGAATTTATAATTTGACAATATATCGATACGCAAGATCAAGATTTTCTTTTACATATACATAAATTATCTGATAATACATAATTTCATACAAGCACACATATATACATAAATACATATATATAACAAAAAAGAATCAAGTAAGTCATAAAAAACCATGTATATACTATTTTATATTTCAATAACGGTTAGTATACTTGGTTCTTTTTAGTTATATATATGTATATATGTGCGCTTGTATGAAATTATGTATTATCAGATAATTTATGTATATGTAAAAGAAAATCTTGATCTTGCGTATCAATATATTGTCAAATTATAAATTCTCTATTTCCAGCTGGCCTGATGATGTCCTTTGGACGAAATCGATAGCCCAAAGAATAAATTAATGATATTTTCTACATTCTTTTGTTTTATTATTCACTATTCATCTCTTAAAATAAATTTTAATAAATCATTATATTCAACTTTAACATAAATTGCCTTTTGTTTTTAATTTCAAACCATTCGATTTGGCGTGGAATGCTTCATATACGGTACTCTACAATCAGGGTGTACCCATAAAATTTTTTCGAGGGAGAGGGGTTTATCTGAAAATTTTCATTTTAGGAACTAATTAGATGTTCAGCATCGGTGAATAATTTTTAAGGCGATGAATTTCGTCTTTTTTGTTAAAGCATCTTCTTTCATTTGTATATTCCATCTTTTGTATTTGGTTACTGGAAGATAGGCCACCCAATTAACCATATCATTAATCAAGTTACTACTCCAGAACATCTTTAGTTGGTCTCGCATGAAATTGCATTGTCTTATCTTGGTCAATTTCGTTGCCTATCCTCTGGTTTCGCAGGGGACTTTTAACATAATCATTATAAGTGATTGTTTTAGGTCCAATAGAATATTTATTTAGTCAATGGAGTAATGAATACATTTTTAAAGAATACAAAATATTTAATATATTTTTTTTTTTTTTGTTTCTCGCTTTATATTTTTCTTTATTAATAATTTTTTCGGTACTGGGAGGGGGTGTTGGACTCCCATAGCTACGACTCTGTATACAATTTATATGTTATTATATAAACATGCTTTTTCAATGCTGTTTTCCTTATTAAATTCATGGGATCCGACACGTTATGCCATCTTGCAGCAAAATTAGAAAACATTTTTTAAAATCATCATCCAAGTTATATTAGAAAATTATAAATAGTGCGGCGGACGTCCTGTATTATTTGCAAATCCATCACCCCAGAGTTAATCTTTTTGCCACCCTCGACTTTAAAGGGATTTCCAGCAAAATTATATTTTTTGAATTTTAATTTTTCTATTATCTCTTTCGTTTTATTGCCTCCTTCGGTCACTCAACCTCTCCCCAAAAACCGGCCCTGAAATTTTATTTATTTCCAATAAAGAATGAATATAACAATGCTATAACATATGAGATCATAAATTGTAAAATTTTTAATAAAATGTGAAGTTGTAAATTGACTGTTGTTGTATGAATTGTTATTTTTTAATAAAAAACCAACCTAAATATTTTATATAAAAAACAAAAGGGAAAGAGAAATATTTTTCATTAAAACTTCATCATTTTTTTTTTATTCAACGAATATTAAAAAAAAATTTAATAAATATACTGAATCAAAGAGTTGTGAATCACTAAAATTAATTTTTTAAACATTCATTAACCATTCAGATCTTTTTTTTTTATAAAAATTAGGAAATAGATAAAATTTAATTATAAAAATAAATATAATACTTTAGTCTTTTTGTTTTTTTAATATATTGGCCCCGGATGCCCGACAATGGCAAAATCTCCATTTGGCCATCTTATTTAAAAAAAAAAAAAATATATATCATGTGTCTCAATAGAAATTTGACTCTCTTTATATCTTTTTAGAAAGTTAGGTTATATCGGTAAAATTCAAAAATAAGAAAATCTGGTGTGACTGGTCGGACAGCACACAACTTTCTCTTATTTTCGATAATTGAAAATTGTATTGTATTCTGTGCTTGTCACACCAGATTTTTTGAATTAGAATTCAAAATTTTTAATCAAATTTACTTATATTTTGTTACTATATTTATTTGAATTTAACTGGATTTTTTTTCTTTCTCTTGTTCTAAATTTTTTCCCATTCCCATTTTCTATACTATAAACCAGCGTTTTCCAAACTGTGAGGCGCGCCTCCCTAGGGAGGCGCGGACTAGTTTAAGGGGAGGCGCGAATATTGGTCACCAAGATCAATTTTCTAAATGATTGCTAGTTTTATAAATCAAATAATAATATTTAGAAGATTCTGGGCCATTTGGATACCAAATGGCTTAAATAAAAATGCCTGGACCCTAATAGATACATTCGAGTATCGGTTAAAGTCGTTAAATGGTCTAATTTTAAATGGGGAAAAAGTGTGAGTGTTAAAAAAAAAAAAAAGATTGGATTAGGGGTTGAAAAATTGAAAAAAATGTTTTTTAATTTATTTTAGCTAAATCGAAGCCACTAAATAGAAAAAATTCAAAAAATAGCGTTGATTATTATTTTGATTAGGGGGATGAAGGGTTGATTATTTAAGAAAGGCCTTGGAATATTCCAAATCACTTGTTGACATTCTTTTCCAGCTCAAAATATAGTTAGATTAGAGAAAAAGATATTTTTTTACTTTTAATAAAAAGGGAATTGTTATTTTCATTTATTTTTATTCCTATACAAACAGAGAAAGACAAGTCTCTCGTTCAGTCGAGTTGGTGGCCAGGCGGCAGGCGCGCCTGCTGGTTGTATTTATCGTTGAAAAAAATGATAGAAACACATATATAATTTGGCTTCGAAAAAGTATTCTTTTGAATATGAAATTAAATATTTTGTATTTCACAAAAGGTAGAGGGTGAATATAAGCTGTTGAAAGGGGGAGGGGGAGTGAAGGTGTCATTGAAAAAAAATTAGTTTTTTATTTATTTATTTTTTTTAAGCACTTTCTCATTCACACTCACACTCACACACACATTCACACAGTGTTTTCGACAACTCAGGCCATATAAGACTTTATACGATAACCGTTATTAATTAATAATATTCATATTGGGGGTCCAGGCATTCTTATTTAAGCCATTTGGTATCCAAATCGGACCCGCGACGTTCGGTATAGCATATATTTTTGTTAATCAAATTTCCTTAATATACTTTTACACAGGGTTGGATTAAGGGTTGAAAATTAAAATAAAATAAAAATTAAAATAATTATTTATAAATGTATTCAAATTATTTTGCGAGTAATTTCGCGATGAAGGCTCGCATTTCCTTAAAGGGGAGGTATGAAGACATTAACAAGGGGGTTAATGCCCCATCCCCTATAATGCATAAAGATATTAATGTTTTTTTTAATACTTTTACTAAAAAATAAGTGCATTCCGTTTGAGTTAAAATTTATATTCAATATTTAGCAAAGAGTATAGTAGGATAGAAACATTTTAATGTCATTCTAAAATTTCTTATTACTGGGGCGGAATTAATTTTTGAAGATTTCGAAACTCTCATAACAGATAAATAATAACACAGGGTAACTTCGAATCGGGAATCCATTGAATCCCTTGCAGAATATTGTAGGGATTTTTTCATTAGGTAGAAAAGTAAGATATGATTAGACCACTTAGAATTTTACTAGGCTGAGTTTCCGCATCTTTTTATATATAGAACTAATATCAATCAGTATTTGAATTTTTTATTTTCCCTTGCCTATATGTATAAGTTAATATACATATATAGGCCTATAGAGAGAAAGTATTGGATTCATGTCAAAAATTCGATGTCGAGATTTTGATAGATATACATATATACATGTTTTGAGGTCCCCTGATTCCAAAAAGTGGTTTTCGCGACATGGTCTGTCTGTGTGTCTGTTTGGGTTCAATTTAAAACATGAAGGAATTGAGCTACGAGGTTGAAATTTTATATTTAAGTTAGGCACCCCCTAAGGCGCGAAAATAAGATTTAAGAAAAATATTTCTCTTCAGGAATGAAAGTTAGAAAAAACGAAGCCAGAATTTTTCTTTAAAAATATATTTTAACAGCTGACGTTTCGGCTTTGGTCAAAGCCATCCTCGGAGCTGTTAGTGGTCATCCAAGAATGTATTTGACCAAGGCCGAAACGTAAGCTGTTAAAATATATTTTTAAAGAAAAAATTCTAGCTTCGTTTTTTCTTACTTTCATTCCTGATACAAATTCCACCAGCCATAAAATACCCTTCTACCAGCGTTTTTCAAACTGTGAGGCGCGCCTCCCTAGCAAGGGCGGATAAAAGAGGGGGAGTAAAAGTGTAATTACCCCCCCCCCTCCCGAGATTTGAAAAAAAAAAACTCTTTTTTGCAAAAAAATTTATTTTTAATATTTTTATATAAATTTATATTTTTTTTGTTTTGTATTATTTTATAAAATGGGGGTGGGGGGGAGGAGGCGTCATAAGATTAATTATTTTTAAGGGAGGCGTGGTAACATAAAGTTTGGAAACCACTGCTATAAACCATCCAGTCCACCGAGGCGATCAATTTCGGACCTCACGGTGGTTGGTTAACCTGTTAAGGGTGCCCATAACAAAGCCACATGAAAAGAAAACTTTCTTTAAAAATATTACGAACAATAAGAGTCAGGGAACTTGATTAGATGTGACCAACCCATAATATAGAAACCTTTTTAGAAGTTTGAGAAAATAAACTTTTAAAAAATATAACTAATAAAGGTGATAATTAAAAGATCTCACAGATAGAAGATTTTAATTAAAAAAAATACTCCGGTTATCTTTAATTGCATTTAATTATTTTTTATTAATTTTATTCTAATTAAAATTGTCGCTTTGCTTGTAGTAGAGTTTTTAGGGTGAGTGCTTCACCCACAAATTATAAATAAAATTTCTAATTACTGAAAGAATAGGCCTAAATGAGTTGTGATTTTTCAACGACTGGTTTGTTTAATTTTTTTGTTTTTAATTTGCCATCAATTATTTTGTAATTTTCCTGGATTTTATTGTTTTCGTTTATATGAAAAATGAAACGAACTCTTTCTCTGTCCGCTAATTTTAATTAATTGTATATATTTCGAGTAATGATCACTTATTATTAGGAGAATTTTTAATTATAGACCACATTTTTGTATTAAATATTTATTAAAAATATATAAATACTGTACAACGTTTCGACTGCTTATTCTGCAGCCGTTATCAAGTATACTGTGCACTTGCTCCGACTCAAGTGAAACTCAACTATTTATATATTTTTAATAAATATTTAATACAAAAATGTGGTCTATAATTAAAAATTCTCTTAATAATAATATTTCAAACCACAAAAGCTTTAATAAACACATAATGATCACTTATTTATGGATTTCAAAATAAAGTTCTATCAATCTGCTTCTTATTGTTTTTTTTTTTTTTTGTTTTCGGCCATATAAGTCTATACATGTATTGACGTACAAAGAAAAAAGTCGCTAAATCAAATTTATTGAAATTAAAAAATCTGGTGTGACTGGTCGACTTTCTCTCACAGAAGTTTAACCGAGTCAAGATATATTTAGTTTCCCATAGCACCTTAGTTCCAAACTTGACCACTTGTGATTCATAACTAAAAAGGTCAATTGCATTTTACGGGTTGCTTATACAGGTTCGGGGCCCCTGTAGCTGAGAGCCCCCGTATCTTTGATACTGCTGATACCGCGCTAGCTACCCCCTGCTCTTATCTAAAGGATAGAGCCTAATTTCTTCTGCTTAAGTTTTAAACACATCAACTTTTGAGAATATCATATTAAAAATTTAAAAAAGAAAAAAAAACCTATAAATTTAATAGATCTCCCTTACAATTTTCTTTCATTTTATTTTCAATTCATATTTTTAAGTTATATATATATATATATATATATAAACATTTCAAATTTGCATACGATATGGAACGTGCTATATTTTTCTCCATCCATAAATACAATTCTCATATTCGCTCTCTGTTGCCCTACCAACCTGCATATAAATCTTTTAATTGAACACTTGTTTTTCGCCAACGATTGAATTACAAATTTCCCTCTCAGTTCGGTTTACAATCAATATTAATAATATTTATCTACTTTTAATTACTAATCAACTAACTTTCTATCATCCATACATGTACCGAAAACAGATTCTTCTACTTTTAAATTTCAGCCTTAGGCTAGAAATTTACATTTTGAATAGTTTTCAACATGTGGCCCACTAATTCTCTAGGCTTATTGAAAAGAAAAGATGTCTCGAGCAGATAATTTTGGATGTATTATTTTAAATTTTTTACTATATTAGGCAAAGAATTTTTTTATTCGGCGAGCCCCTGACGGTGACTTGGGATATGATTAATAGTTGTCGCCATAAATGTATTTAAATACATTTTTGATCTCAGTATAAATAATAATGATTTAATATTATTAATTATTATTAAATTGAAATATTTTTAAATGAGAATAGGAGAGCTTTTCATTAGCATTCACAGAAAATGCAAAGAATACGTGAATGTCAATACTTAAAGCTCGTCATTAAAAAAATAGTAAATATATACTAATATTAAAAATATTATTAGTAAGAGAGAATATAATGTTTTATTTTAATTTATTAAACATAAATACAAATTTTTTTTAACATTCATTAAAATTGCAAAAAATATATAAATTTCTTTTCATTTCTACATACATTTCCTATGGAAGAAATCGTAACTTCATCAATTAAAAAGTAATGAGAATTTCGGAATAAAAATAGTTTTCCTGTAATCCCTAGAACGTCCTCTTTAAGGATATAAAATTTATATAATTAAATATTTATTTGCGATATATTTATTTATTTATTTTATTGGTTCATTGATATTTTTACATAACATTGTACATTGATTTTTTTTTTCTCTCTTTTAAATAATATATATAAATTTGAATAAATTAAAAATAAAAAGTTTTCTTAAAGTGGAACCTGGCCCCTCCGGGCATAGGCCTCTCCCAGTTGTCTCCAGACTCTCCTTCGCTTGGCGAATCTGGTCCATTCTATCCCTGCATCCTCTTTACTTTGGTTGTTAACCCTTGTCACTTTCAAATCTTGACCTGCATATGCGATATATATAATATCTTAAATATTATATATAATTTCTTATTTATTGATATAAAATTTGGTTTCGAAATTTTAACGAGAAGTTGCCCAAATAGACCGTGACAGACAGACTGACGGACTTTAGCGAATTATATGGCCTATATATAAAAAGATTCAAATTCTTTTAATTTTTTCTATATTTATTGTGATTATATTTTTGACTGGTGGATCGACCATATGGTCTTCAGCTTATCCAGGGGATCCTTTGCCCCTGGACATTCGACCACCAAAGCACATCGATGCTGATTCGAGTGGAGGAAATATGTTCAATAAAGCTTTTGTGGTTTGTATTATTATTATTATTATTATGGGAGATTTTAATTACAAAACACGTTTTGTATTAATTATTTATTAAAAATATAAATACAGTGCAACGTTTCGACTGCTTATTCTGCAGTCGTTTTTAAGTACTGTACACTTGCTCCGACTCAAGTGTACTTCAGTTCAAGCAGTCGAAGCGTTGTACAGTATTTATATTTTCCAAAAAAAAAAAAAAAAAAACACACACACACAGTAAATATAAATAATTTATATTCTATGGTTAGTCAAAAAATTCAATCAACATTTATTATCCACTTCAAATGAAAAAAGTATTTAATTTTATCTTTTTATTTAAAAAAAAGTCAGTGAGAAAATTTCATTTGTTAGAAGGCTTGAGGATCGGATATCGAGGAAATGATCAAACAAAAGGAAGCAGATGGACCGGAGGTTTATGAGGCCTTTGTCATTCCGCCCAAAGGACAGTTCAAATTAAAATGGATTTACAATCGGGCTAAGATTATCGATTTGATTGCAAACTAATCGTGGTCTCTGCGAATCTCTTGGCTACTATCCTTTAGTCTCTCTATTTACCCGAAAAAAAATTTGAAATTGTCAAATCCGCTTTTTTACGTGTATTTCTTTCTGTATTATACTATTTAAACAATCATAAGGGGTATAAAATAAAAATAACATATGCGAAAATTTAAAATATTTTTAGTCAAGTTTCACAATCATCATTGTTTTCTTTTAGTAATCCGTTCGATAGGCCGAAAAATATCTGTCTCTCTATTCATGAAAAGTTTTCCATATGGAGAAATAAAATATTTATAATATAAAAAGGCCACTCGAATAAACGTAAATAAATAAATAAGAAGGACTTAAAGAAGAAAAAAGTCTTTTAAAGGTGGATTCTTTCAATAAAACAAATTCTCTAATTTAAATAATTCCAATATTTATTAATTCAAATACCCGAAAACGTAAGGGTGTGCCGCCGGGAGTTGAATCATGGATCCACCAATTTGTACTGTAAATTGGTGGATCCGTGATTCAACTCCCGGCGGCACACCCTTACCTTTTTCGGGTATTTGAATTAATAAATATATTTCCTTCGCAGCTAACATACGCTATGTATATAAATATCTTAAATATTATATATGTAGTTTCTGATTCTCTAATTTAACTTATCCAATTATTCAATTCATGTAAATTGAAAATTCAAGTATTATTTGAAATAAAAGAATAGAAAAAATTTGAATTCATCAACTTAATAATATCAACAAAAAATAACTACAAATTAAAATAAACTCTCTTTTTAAGTTTTTCTTTAAGGGCCTGTTGTTTCACTTATAATTAAGTAGCTCTCTCTCGTATAAACTAGTTGACTATGACTTTCACATCTAGTTAAACTAATCATATGATTAAATAAGAGCCCGGATCAATATTACAAGGCAAAGTTTAATTTTTAAAGCGCAAAAAAGTGACTTACTTTTCGCCGGGTTTCTCTCCCCAGACAACAGCCGATACATTAATAAGCCAGGCCATGTGCAGAGCAATAGTGTACCTCAGGATCCCGACCACGTAGACCGAACATACCAACGACTCACCCATGTATTCGAAGGGTGCGTTGATGGGCAGCAAAAAAGACAGGATCGGCATTATCAGCCAGTATATTCTGTATAAAAAAATATAAATTGAATTGAAATTTGTTTGTAAATTAAATAAACTTATTAACGACCGGTTCGCTTAGAGGCACCACTCCTCGGTGACAAGGTTCAAACAATCACAATACAAATTTATAACACAAAAACAACAAAGAAAAAATAAAAAAATAAAATATATGCCCATTAACAAACAACATGTTCATACATTTCCATAAAAACAAAAATATTAGATCTTATTTTGTTGGATAATTTTTTTTAAGTGAAAATATTTTTATGCGCGCATAGCGTACATAATTTTTGCTCAACAGTGAATGAGGCCTATCAGTCACTCGGTCCTCCCAAATTTACCCGAGCAAGGTGTTCGAATATAATTTATTCGTTCATGTAATAATCGATATTGTAGACAGATGGAAAATAAAGCATCCGAAATATCTCCATTGAAAACTTTATTTGGCTCATATCCTATATAGACCCTGATCATTATTAAAAAAAAAATAAAATAAAGTTAGGCGAGTTAATAAATTAAGAAACAACAATAATTTTCTTTAGAATATTTTTTTTTTAATACCATTGACCAGCAGCTATATTCAGAGGCCTCCATTAGAGTAGAAAAGGGAAGCTTTTCGCTCTTTGGTCAATGAGGTCTTCCTAAATGTAAACTCGAGTGGCTCTCTCTTTAAATCCTAATGATCCCTTGCATCTCTTAAAGAGATATGATATTTTACTAACAAGCACATAACCTGAATATCCCTAAAGTCAATAAATAATAAGACAATATATGATTATTGTATTTGAATTTTTTTTTTATTATACCTGTAAATATGATGTGGAAGGCAAGAAGGAAAAATTCAGGAAGGCAGGCAATATATTTCATTAATTTATTAGGCCTATAAGTTTTAATCAGTATAAAATTGGCAAATTTGCACTAACAAACCTATATACGGTTGGGGCCACAAGTGCCTGATATGCTCGATAGTGGAGCCTTGAAGCTACTTTTAACACAACACCTCCGACGGTTAAGTATTTTGGTTGCCTAAGCTCACGGCTCCATTCTCGAGCATATCAGGCACTTGTGTTACCGACTGTACTAAGCTCTATTTTTGCCAATTTGGAGAAGAATATCCAACTGTTTTATACTACCTTTATATTTTATTAATATTTTGAATGTACGTATATCGTATCTATATAAAGACATAATCAAAAGTCTGATGGTGGCTCAAAACAGAACCGAAACGTCAGTGGTTGATTTTTAAACTTTTGCCTTCTTCAGGAATATTTCCTTCTTGCCTTCCATAATATAAGATTATTGTATTTTTTATATGCATTTTATCAATAATTAAATTCGGAAAAAAAATTTAAAGAGTTAATCGTATTTTTAGAATTATGTTGATTTGATTCAGTTTGGTTAGGCTCGTTTTTTTTAGTTCACTTCCGTTTTTATTTCGTTATTAAATAACTTTAGCTGATTAGTTATTACAATACAATATAGGCCTACAAACCTCTTTTGGAACATGACCACTCCGTCTTTCTCGATATCAGACATATCAATCGTTTTTTTGTTTTCTACATCGATTGGTCGTTCTTGAAGAAAATGACAATAAATGAAGGAATAGAGGAATCCTTTTTCATGATTATAAGGATCATTGTCAGTGCCAAAATATTTATGATGTACTCGATGATCCAAAACCCAATTGTAGATGGATCCCTGTAAATAAAATTAATATCAAGGAAAAAATATGGAATTATTTAATTATTTCATCTATGTTTCTGACAGGGTGAATAATTTATTAATTAATAATTGTTTTAAATCAATATCGATATCTAATTTGCACTGATTAAAGATTTTTTTTTTTAATTTTTAATAGAAGAATTAAAAACATAATTTAATTTCCTATATAATGAAATTTTTGTATACCAATGGGTTTTATTAAATAAATACGACTTCAAAAAATTTTATAAATAAATATATTATTAAATATTAAATTTAATTAAATGTCACCTTTGAAATGATTGAGTAAATTAATGAGATTATATTAAAAATTGCTATTTAATAATAAATCATTTTAATATATTTCTATTATTTTTAAACATACCTGTATATTTTAAAATACAGTATATATTTTACTTAGAAAAATTTTAACACATTAAGTTCCGTAACTGACACACAGATGGCGCCAAAAATACCATGTCGCTTTTGTTTTACGTTAGTACCAACCTCAAAAGATCTCTGTAAAATCACATTCAGGAAAGATAAGTGACGCTACATTTTTTTCACCAAGAAAATGCACTGATCCACATGTCGATGAAAAGGATAGTGAAATCGAACGATTTACGATTCGAATTACTTTCACACCCCCCATATTCACCAGATTTGGCCCCATCTGACTTCTATCTGTTCGCAGATCTTAGAAAGATGCTCCAGAGAAAGAAAGTTTAGCAAAACGTTGAAATGATTGTAAAGCTATGGAAGGTGGCTACGTGGATGAATTAAGTCCAATTTTGCAAAAAAAATGTAAAAAGTCCTGAGACTTATTGATTCATGTGTAATCAGTAATTTACAAAATGAGAGTGGGCTTAGTCACGACAGATTTTTAAATATATAATATCCAAACTTAACTTGTCTTACTTCCAAATAAATTTAACCAGTACTCCTGAGATTATTCATTTGACTTTGAGGGACAACTTTAAGAAAAACAAAAGAAAGAAACACAAAAGAAAATGAAACTTATTAATATTTGTAAAGTGTTCAGGTTGACCGAAATGTGCCTCCTCAACCACTCAAAGAAAAAAATTAATTATTAATCTATGATTTTTTTTTCAAGAGTTGCCAAAATTTTTAAATTAGTTTTATTTTTCTCCTGGCACTTGACTTTTATTAGTATGCTAATAATATTATTAAAATAATTGAATTAATTATAATAGCATGATTAAATATATAAACTCAATTTATATACCTTTTAATAAATAATAATTTATTGGTGGATTAAATAATCTATATATAATAATTCGCTAATGTCCGTCTCTCTGCCACGCTCTATTTGGGCAACTTCCCTTTGGAATCTATCTATATATATAATTCGCTAATGTCCTTCTGTCTGTCTGTCCGTCTGTCTGTCACGCTCTATTTGGGCAACTTTCCGTTGGAATTTTGAAAAAAAAATTTATATGCATAAAGAGGGCCTTCTAGGGATTCTAAGGAATATTATTTTCATCCCGAAATTCCTATAACTTGTTGAGTTATTAATTCTTAAAGTTACAATTTCTTCCATAGGAAATGTATAGAGAAATATTTATGTATTCTTTGCATTGATGTATTCTATGAATGTAAACAAATTTTCAAGCAGGCACTGGATTGGATTATAGTAATGATAATTTTTTTCATAATTAAGAAAAGGCGAGGGTCCGCCGCAGGCGGGCCCGAGCCAGCTGGCGGGGGTCCAGGGGGCGAAGCCCCCCCTCGGCTAGGCGCGAAGCGGTTAGTCTATTTATATAATTCGCTAATGTCCGTCTGTCTGTCACGTTCTATTTAGGCAACTTCTCGGTTGAATTTCGAAACAAAATTTTATATGCTTAAAGAGGACCTTTTAGGAATGACAGCAAAATCATTTCGTCTCGGAATTCCGAAGCCTCCCAGGCTAGGCGCGAGACCTGCCGAAGGATGGGTGGAGAGGCTAGTATTATTAGTAAACTTCACAGGAAAATTAGGTACAGCCGGGACCTGGTTAGTAAGAGAGAATATGTTTTTATTTTAAATTATTAAACATAAATAAAACATTTTTTTATTAACATTCACTAATATTTCAAAGAATACATAAACTTCTTTTCATTTCTAATATCTTCATACATATCCTATGGGAGAAATCGTAACTTCAGCATTTAATAAGGGGTCGTCCACATATTACGTAACGCCTTTTTTTACGATTTTCTAGCCCCCCCCCCCCACATGTCACAGTTAGTCCCGAGACGATCACTTTCATCATCATCATCGCAGGCCATACTGAAAAATAAAAGACATGATTACATTAGTTGAGGCAAATCACATTTCGAACATATAAATAACAATTAAATGTTTAATGTTCTAAATGTGATTTACTCGACAGCTAATGTAATCATGTCTTTTATTTTTCAGTAAGACCTGACGAAATCGATCACCTCGAAATTTATAATTTATTTAACCTAACTTCAAATACATTCCTTTTCATTAAATCAATACTAAATATTTTAGCAATTATTTAATATTTTTTCCTGTAAAACTTTTGGTCAATAATTCTGCTAGTTTACCAATGCTCTTTGATATAATGTAAATATAGAACTTTTTATTTTTCTTTTATAAAGTAAATGTCAAATTTCAACTCATTATATTTCTCTTTGAAATTCCACTATTTTATAAATTTAACATTGATAGAATTTTTGTTTTATTAACAAAAATTTGTCTTCTTTTTCAATTAATTACTTAGAGAGGAAATATAAATAAATACAGAGTGAAATAAATTAAAAGTTTCTAATTAATGGTTTGTTTCTTGTTGGGTGGGGATGATTCCTGCACATATGGAGCTGACGGAAATTAAGTATCTAGTATTGTAGAGATCGGGTTTTTATTTCTCATAATCTATTTATCATTCATTATTGATTATTATAATAGAATAAAATAACTTTGATCTTTATTTATTAATATTTTGTAGGTTGATATTTTGCTTGATTAACTCAATTATTTGCTCTTGCTCGGATTTCTTTTTAAGTTCTGTGTATAAAAGATAGATAAAAACCTTCCACCCTCTTCTTTTTTCATTCTATAACTCTCAGCTCATTCATCTTGATGACGTTTTCAAAGACCAATGTTTGTTTTAGTAAGATTCTATTCCGTTATAATTGCAATCACGATATTCTGAAGATAAGTTTTGGTCCATCTCAAGCTTTGAATCTTTTCCTAATTTGAGAAGCAAGCTTTATTTGCATAATCAAGACCGGATTAAGAAATTCTAAGCTCTTAAGCTAACTCCTAAACAGGAACAAACAAGAGAATGAAAACTAGAAACAAAAAAGGGAAAAAGCGAAACGGAAGTATCAACAAAACTACAAAGTTAGTTAATCTTATAATAGTAAACAAAATGGAAAATTTTAAGAAAAAATTGAAGCTTTTTGTGTTATTATCAATAGATATAACTAAAGACTGGACAAAAAAGCACAAAAATATGGAAAAAAAGCAAAAAATCTTGAATAAAAAGTTGTTCAATAAGCATAAAATTAAAAAAAGCAACTTTAGCAAAAAAGCTCTACTCATAACAATGGTAGATACATTTACTAAATTACGATATTACATTTCTATGAAATAGCGAGCAATCTTCGCAGGCGGACCCGAGCCAGAGTAGGGAGGTCCAGGAGGAACAAAGCCCCCCTGGCTAGAAGCAAAGCCCGTCGAAGGCGGGATTTACACAAGCATAAACAAGGCAATCTCAATTCACTTAGTTTTGCGAGATTCGTGTAGAAAATATAATATCTAATGGTTGCTTATAAAATTCAGCAACAAGCATTTCCTTAAAATCCGGTCTTTAGATATAACTATTTCGACTTAAGAGCAATTAGGTGTGGCCTTTAAATTTGTATCTCCAATAAAGAATTTTCAATGGTATATTTTTAAATTTTTTAATTAGTTTAGCTTAGTTACTACTAAACCAAACTAAATTTTAATTAATTAAAAGTATTAGAAATTATCTTAATACAAATTTTTTTATGATTAATTAAAAAATTAAAATAAAACTTTCCAATACTCTCATGTTGGATTAAACTCCCGCTCTTAAAAAAAAATTATACATGTGCACGGACCTTTGTGTATAAGAATAATGACAACTTTATGCCTAAACTAATAAGACCGCCATCTTGTAGGGAAAAAGTAAATCTACCTCTTTATTCAAAACACAACATTATTACTTTGTGAACTGTTTTTGTATAAAACAAGAAAAAAGTCATTGCCATTGGTTTTGTTTACAATTGTGCAAATGAAATGCCCATTTATCTCAGATTTAGGAAGGGGGTAGAGGGGGGGTCAGGGGGGGACCCAAAATCTTTTTTTTTAACACACCTTTCCCACTCACTCTCCCATTCACACAATCTTTTCGGCAACTAGGCCATTTAAGACTAAACGATACTCATATTTGATTAAATATATTTATTGGGGTCCAGCCCATTATTATACTATAAAAAAAAAAACAGGACCCCCCCCAAAATGTAAGGTAGGACGCATTGGATTTAGGTTAATAGCGCTTGTTTCCTTCATCCATAACATCGTCCATATAAGCCAATAAGGATTGAAAGATGGACATATGAAATTTCGTCTGAAACAACTCCATCCACATTTGGCATACAATGAATTTTTTTTTTATTTTGCTGGTCCTGTACTTGCTCCTTCTAACATTTCTTCCAATTAATATAATTATAAATATTTTGCCCACCAATCATTTTAAATAAATAGGAATGGGGTCTAAATGGCCCTATATGCCGAAAAAAGACCTTAAAATAATTTAAAGTCACTTTAATTAATAGGAAAAAAATATTTTTTTTTAAATGTATATTTTTAATATCTAATTTGAATTGAGTGGTCATTCTTGTTGGTTGTTGGCATGCAGCGCCTTCAGCGCCCTCATTTCTCTTGAACTAACTTATTCTTCTATTGTTATCTTGACAGTGAAGTGAAGTGAAAGTGTTTTCCATCATTTAATAATAAAATTAATTATTTTTAAGTGTTTAAATTTCATTCGTTTATTACTAAATATGTTCCTGATATAATTATGAAACATCTGAATGTCTTCTTTAATAATTCTTTAAAGGTAATTAAAATAAATTTCATCATTTCTTTTGTCTTTTTTTAGGTTAATAAATAATTCACTTTAGTTAGCTAAATAAGATCTATCTTTTAAATAACTATTAATAATTAGTATTTTGGATCAAAACCCAAAGATTTCAATTCTATCCTATTCTATTTTATCTTTTAATATGGAAAAATTAAAATTTAAAAAGTTCTTTTTTTTGATCAATAAAAAAACTTTTTAATTTGATTTTTTTTTAAATAATTTTTTATGAATGGATGTGGCTTGCCAAGTTAGTATAAGGATAGGTATATGCTCATTGCCAAGTAATTAGCATACACCGAATTTTAAATATTGATTGCACTTTTTTCTATATTTATTACAATTCATTTAAAAGAGAACATCACAAATAAAGGTAAATTAAAATAATAAAAATATTTTAACAATTCTTGGAAATCATTTTGTCTTCAAAAAATATATAATATTTCCGACTGTTAATTACGATATCCGTTTCATTTGATTTATATAATAAATTGCTACCCAATTTCCGGCTGACTCTAAAAACGACTAAGGCCGTAAACTTTTATTTAAATTTTTGTATCTTTGAATAGAAAATAGAAAATTGTTAGCTATTCAAATAAATATTTATACTTGCCGAGTATCAAAGTTTATTAATGTTGTCAAGCTCTTTAGTTGAGGTCAAGAAATTGTTTGTTTTCAAACTTCCTGTAGGTGGATCTTTACTAAAAGTTGATTTATTTAGGTTTAATATATTCTTTGAGAAGAAGGTCGGGTTTGTGATGGCTACAGAAGTTTATTTTGATAGGGGAGTAGTCACTTTCAGTCGTTGAAGGAAAGGTCATGGGCTTCAGCAAGCATACTTTCTCGAGATTATTCCCCCTCTGTTTACCAAAGGCCTCTTTATTAAATCACTTTACTAATTCACAAATACTTTAAGTCAATCATTATATGCGATGGAGAATCTTTACTCTTTATTGTTAATTTTAATTTTTAATTAATTTACGTTCCAATTTGTTTTCATTTCTTTATCTGAGTGTTATTTCTAATATAAATGAAATACGAATTTAATGTCAATTACAATTCGACGCTTTTAGTTATTCTGTCTAAATGACAAAAATTATCAAATTGTCTGACTGTTATAGCTATTGCTAACATTTACTTATGTATCTCCTTTAGTTGAGGAAACTTAATTTATTTCTAACTTTATTATACTGAAATTTCTTTTTAGTCTTTTGTCACTGCAAAGAGCATCCTTTCTTGGCAGAATAATATACAGTAAACATTATAAGACCATCGTTTATTTCAAAAAATGACCCAAATTTTAGTAGTGGAAAAAATTTTTTTTCATTCCCTTTAAATATATTTGGAAATTGTTAGTAATATTTTCAATTGAAGATATGTTTTACTCAATTAGCAATTTTTAAAATAATCCATTTGTTGTTGTTGTTGTTTGTAGATGGCCGTAAGGAAAATCAAATATTAATTATAAGGACAGTCGGCCAAAAATAAATATTTCTGCGTATTATCCGTTTATTTGTAAATATTTCGATCCTGCTCAGCTATTTCGTCTTATTGGATGGGAGAAAGTAACGATTTGCAAAACATCTGTTTATTATACTGAAGATGATTCCATATCACTGGGATCGAAATATTTACAAATAAACGGATAATACGCACAAGTATTTATTTTTGGCCGACTGTCACTTATAATTAATATATGATTAATCCATTTGTTATCTCTTTGGTTGAAAATTTTAACCTTCTCTCAAATTTTTCGATTTTATTTTATTTAATATCTTTTGCGGCAACTGAAGCCATTAAGACCTCAAATTTAATTGAAATTGAAATGGTCTCCTTTAATAAGCAATCCTTTGTGATTTCAAAGCTAATCTTCGAACGTTACATTAAACACTCGCCTTTTAATAAAAAATACATATGCACGGACCTTTTTACATTAAGAATTATGACTACTTTGTGCCTAAAATATATATAAGCTCTTAAGGACTGAAGATGGTCAAATAAATTTCATTCGAAACGACTCCTTCGGCAATTGGCATCCAGAGGTTTTTTTTTTTTTTTGATGTACCTCTACTTGCTGTTTCTAATTTCAACATCAATTTAAAGATAAAAGTACAACTTACATGTCCGACAAGGGTCTGTAAGAGCATAAGGAAAACTCGAGTTGGACCAGTCGCTTCGAAGCATCGATGGGCCCAAAGTCGATGTGATCCCACCGTAACACTCCAAACTGACAGTAGCATCAACACCAACGCTGTGGGCAAAATAGGCTGCTGTTAAATTTAAAATAGTATATGATTAGTCATCCAGTGAAATTACTATCAGAGGTTAATGGATGTTGTTTTTCCTCAATATCTATTCCACTCAATTTCGGTTTGAGAGTTTAGGGTTCAGGAACCATCAAGAGAAATTTTATTTGGCATATAAGAGCCCTTGCATATTTTAACTGTTTATGTCAAAGAAATTAGAAAATAAAGGAAGAAAACATAGATTTACAAAATTTTTTGGCCCATTTTTAGCTAAAAAAACACCACCCCCTTTACCTAGATTTAATGTGTATAACTATTTTTTTTTTTTAAGTGTTTTTCGTCATCTAAGGTCATTTACCCTACTCTACCACTATACAAATTTAGAAAATATCCAAATTCATGAAATTAATTTAAATATAAAAAAAGTGAAAGGAACTGAAGAAACCGGAAATAAAGCTTTTCGTTAAATTAACAATTAATAGTGACGTTTTGGGTCAATTTTATTTTATATTCTTCAATCTTTCTTGGTTCTGGTTCCCAGATTTAGTTATAGGGACACAATACATATTATTAGTATTATTTATAAATATAAAACTTTCAAAAAAACCAACGAAATAGATTTAATGTGTATAACTTTTTTAAGTCTTTTTCGTCATCTAAGGTCATTTAAACCCCATCCCTAAAATAAAACTTGAAAAAAGAAGACTTGGGTCTTCTGAATTGTAGCTTCCAGAAAGAATCACTCAATATATATTAGTATAAATTATTAAATATGAATTCATCTAACCTAGGCCCACTAGGGGACCAAGGATTGTCCGTAGGTGAATTATTAAAAAAAATTTTAATTAAAATTTTTTTTTCAACTTATCATAACGTAAAAAAAAAAAAATTAAAATTAACTGAATTTTTTTTGTTGATAAAGATTGACGAAACATTCCAAATTTAAATATTATACTAATGATAAAAAAAAGTAGAGCAAAAGCTCATTTCCGAAAAAAAATAAAACTTGTAATATGAGGTTTACTGTTTCCGCTATACATTTCTGAAAAAAAATCCCTGTTTAATTTATAACTCCTCATAAAAAAAATTATTAGACAATTTTTTTTATAATTCTCCTATTAAATTATAAATTAAACATCTATCATATTTAGTCATTTTTGACATTTTAATCTTGAAAATATCATTTTGTTGAGTATTGTTCGAAATGAAGACCTTATAGGAGAGCATCGAGTTAATATTGAGTAAGGAGAAAACGAATTGTTAGTGGCGAAATCCCTGCTGTGAGGAATGCATCTATGCTAATGGATTCGGGAGCAAATGGGCGAATCTAAGCTTGAAATCTGGAGCTAAATGGAAGGGTGCACTGATGTTGGGGGAAGTGATAAAAGGCGATCATAATATCAGCCATTAGCGATTGCAGTAATATCCGCTCATTGATTTCTAATTATTATTCCATGCACCGCCAATGAGGGAATTATTTAGACCGGGGGAAAATTAATAATTTACCCTTTCCAATGGTATTATTTAATAAAAAACAGATTCTATAAATAAAAACAAAAAAATCAAACTATATGGTGATGCCATATTTATTTATATAAATTTTCAGATGTTTTTATTTTATTTACAAAAAAGTTTAAATCTTTATTCTCTATCAGAGAGGCGTTTTGAGGCAAAAAGTCGTATCTCTTCTGAGTCAATAATTTATTCTAAGGACCGTCGGCGAAAAATTAAATAATTTTGCATATTATCCGTTTTAATAATCCGTTTGTAAATATTTCGATCCCAGTGCGATGTAATCATCCTCAGTTCAAGCCTATGTTTATAAAAATTTGTAAAATATGTAGTCAAGTTTAAAACTAAGGTGCTCTGGGAAACTAAATATATCTCGTCACAAAAAAATCTTCAGTGCGTTAGGCGCCTCAGATTTGTATGTTTAGTTTTCGATAATATATTAAAATCCAATAAGTAAAATTTATAATCAACCCAGTGGTGGATCCAGTGGAGTTTCTCGGGAGGGGGGGGAGGGAGTAATTTGGTGTGACTGGCTTTGAGATTTCTGAAGGGATGGTTTGAACAGCACCCTCCTCCGGGTCTGGGCAGGGGTGCCGGAACGAATTTGAATCAGGGGGGGGGGGACAAAAATTTTTTTTTAGAAAATTAAAATAATTTAATATGTTCAAATAGTATAAAACAAAAACAAATCTACTATTAATATAAAGCTTTAAAAATTTTAAATAAAATCACAATTTTAATAAAATTAAAATTTTAAAAAATTTGTTAGTCATTTTATCAAAAATTTCTTTAGGCTAGTAGATTTATTTTATACCATTTGGAAGGAATAAATATTTTTAATTTTCTTCTTTTAATTCAATATAAAATGTTTTTAGAAATTAAAAATACAATAGGGTCTATATAAAATATTTAAAAAAAAAAAATGAATTTCTTACTCTTAATTTTTTTAATTTAAAAGATTTTATTTTTCAAAAGTAAAAATGTATCATTTTTAAAAATAAATGAAATAAAAAAAAAACATATTGCACCCCTCTGCCCCCTCCTATAGGATGCCAGGGGGGCAATGTACCCTTGCCCCCCCCCCAGTTCCGGCTCCTATGGGCCTGGGTATATGAAATTCTAGTTAATATCAAAGCAAAAATTTCTCTTATTTATTTAATTTTATTATACTATAATAAAAGAATAATAATGCGATCATGATTTTACTAAAGTATTGACGCAATAAATTTATTTAAATTAATATAAAAATATAAAATTCAAATGAGGAGATAGTGAGTGAGGACCTTAAAAATGTTAACAAAATTTTAAATTAAGACCTTTGTTTGTTGGGCTCATTATAGATGCCTGAGATTCATCCCAATACAAACGTGACGTAAATATTTTAATGTCTAGAATTACATTTTTTCGAAGAATGATCATCAGCCAATCACAGAAAATTCTTTGTCACAATGATCAATGATCTCTCAATTGCCCTCTTTAGATGGATGGATCGTTTTCTTCTATATAACATTAACTATAAAAGCCACCAAAAATAAAAGTTTTCTATATATCTTATTGCTTTTAGTTCAATTTTCTAATAAAATTCTTGAGGTATTTTTTTTCTTTATTTTTTTTTCCAAAGCCTACTTAACGCAAGTGATTCTTTATTTTTTCTTTCCTTATTAAGATTAAAAACTTCATATTTTTTAATTACCTATCATTTTTAATTGAATTATTTAATCCTTCTTTCGGTTACTAAAAATTAAAGGTGTCTAGTATAAATATAGTGCCCAATGTTCGATACAAGAAATTTTACTATAGGTCTGGCTATTCAATTTATTGGTGATTTTGATAAGAGCTGCCCGAGTCAAAATTTAAGTTCGACATTGCGTAGGTCCATGGGCGTAACTAGGGGGGTCCCTGCCTCCCCAGAAGGCTAGTGCCCCCCCCCTCCCAGAAAGCTCCCCGACCTAAGAAACATTGAGTCAATATGGGGCCTTTCAGGCCCCCGGAGGATGGCTGGTCCCATTGCCCCTCCCCCAGCAAAATTTTCCAGTTACGCCCATGAGTAGGTCTTATTTCGGACTTTAGGTTCAAAGTAGGTCTATTTTATTTTAAATTAGGTCCGACTTTGTAACCCAAAATAGTACAAATTTCCATTTTTATTAGGTGACAAAGACAGACCCAATGGGAATAAAAATTAGAGTCTCTTTTGGACCTCTATACCTTTTTTTATTATAAAAATACTAATAAATTAGGAAGATAAGAAGAAAAAAAAAGTAATAACATCCTTTTTTTTCTCCCTCACCACTTCAATTTATTACAAATATCTCGGTACTGGGGCCATCTAGTATACTGTATATACAGTGAGCGTCAAAGTTATGTCCCACCCAAGCTTTTTCTACTTGTGATTATTTCATTGTTTTTATAAAAGAAAATGAAAATCTTTTTTGGAAATTTTCTAGGTTTGAACCATGAGAGTTTCCATTAAAAAATATATATTTATTTAAAAACAATGAAATAATCACAAGTAGAAAACGCATGGGTGGGGCATCCCAAATATATGCCAATTTTCGTGTGTTATGCTAGTGACTGGATGAAAAAATGGCACACATCATATGCCTTTTGCAATTCCCATGTTATGGAACAAACCGTAGGAACATCTACTATACTGAGGTTGTATTTATATGTGGGGTTTCACTGAGGTATGAGAGTATAAACAACATATGTAGATTATACTCGATATACGATATCGACATATATATAATCGACAGTTTTCTATAACTCCTGAAGATGGGATAATATCCGGAAATATATCGAGTATAATCTACATTTGTTGTTTTTACTCTCACACCTCATTGAAACCCCATATATAAATATAACCTCAGTTTAAAATGTTTCACCTAAAACCCACACCACAATCTTTAAATTTTTTTTAATCATCTATTTTAACTGATTTTTTATTTTTTTCCTGTGTGCAAAGGTGGATACAAGGGGGGTGTTAAAGGGGATAATTACCCCCCCCCCCCCCGCCGCTCAAGATTTGAGAAAAATATTTTTTTTGGAAATTAAATTTTATTTTTAATACAAAATTTTAAAAATTAATATTTAATAATTTAATTTGTGTATTTATTTTTACTTTCTTTTACCTATATATATGTAATATTGCGATCGTGTCAAAAATTCGATATTGATGGAAATACTCGTTTTGAGAGTTCCTGTTTCTAAAAAAGTGGGTCCCTCAAAATGGTCTCTCGAGGTGTGTGTTCAATTCTACATATTTCGACAAATGTGGTAGACAACTAGATAATCCAATTTTAAATTACCGAAAGAGAAAGTTGTGTGATATGAAGAAGAAAAATACCGGGAGGGGGGCATACAAGGGGGACCCCCGAAAAACTCTCCTTGCATGTGTATGTCAAATGAGTTATCATTATGAAGGTGCTTAAAAAAAGAACGTGACTTGTCCAGATAAAGTTGAAACAGACTGTATTAGAACCTGTAAAATCTACTTATTTTTTATTAAAACATGATGAAACATGAAACATAAGCTAAAATAAATTAAGAAAAAAGACCCAGTTCATAAAGCCAGATTACGATCTCCTAATATGTTTACTTTTAATTAACTCAAAATGGTTATATAATAAATCATGCATTTTATAAATATAACTCATGCAGTTTTTTTTTAATTTCAGATAATGCAAAGACTTACCAAATAATGTGGTTATGATTTTTGCTTGAAAGTACACAAGATAAATTCCATAAAGTGAACCTAAATATAAATGAAGCAAGAATAAAACTTTTAACCAAGCTAAGTCGCGTTTAACTCTCACTGGCATTTCTTCGTTGTCGGAATTTCGCACCTGAGTCTGAGGATCCATCTGAAAAAAGTAGGAAACTTTTTTTTAACTTTATATAAATTTTCATTGATTCATTAAATCAAAGCGAAACTAAACAGAGAGATTAAATTTCAAATACTATTTATTTATTCTTTGATGTATATTTATAAAAGATGAAATTTTATTATTAATGACAAAACTTTTACTAAAGTAGAAAAAATTTTTATTTTATTTTTATTTTTAAGTCTTAAAAAAAAACATTGATTTTTGAATTTAAAAACCAAAAAGAAAATGAATTTTGAAATTTTTTGATTGTAGTCTTTAAAATATATCTACAATCTAATAGCCTATTTCTAAAAATAAAAGTATCTCAAAAAAAAAAAAAAAAAATTTATCTTCTCGTACTTTTATTGGATTAATTTAAATTTTGTTTTAAAATAAAGATCGAAAATTGAATAATTTAATAAATTTAAAATTCGTCCTTAAGTGATCGAAATTATAATAAGTGGAGGCAAATAGTAGTTTACTATTTTCGATTTTTTTTTATTGATTTCTCTCTTCATAAGACCGTAATGTTTCGTCTTTTATGTGTATATTGTAAAGATCAACCAAAAATAAACATTTACTTTCAAATTAAATTTAGAATCTTAAATTTTGTAAAAAAAAAAAAAAAAAATTGGAATATTTAAAATTAAAAATTTAGGTTTATAAACATATTTTTGCAAGTGGATTAAATAAATAAATAAATACCTTTGTGATTTGAAAGAACAAATGCTTCCCCAACCGCTTCACAAATGAAATGAACGAATCTTTAGCTTTAGCTTAATTAAAGTATAGAAACTGTTCTGTAAAACACAAAGTCACCCATTTCCTTCATTGAAAATAGAATTATTAATCACTGGCCATTGTATTCTAAATTATTTTAAAATCAAATTCAGTTCTTTCATTAAAAAAAATCAGCTTTAAAACTTTAATAAATAAATATTGATTTGAATTTTTTAATAAATAAAAATATATAAAGATCATAAACATAAGTAAAATGTTTGAAATATAAAAAAAAAATTAATTATTAAAAATTGATATTTACTTTTATTTAAAATTATCGTAAGCTAACAAACAAGATATTAAAATAAGGTTCAAATGCAAGTAAACACTATCGATTGTAATAAATTTTAGAATTTTGTTTGTAAAATATTTTTTAAAGATCTCTTTTAAAAAAAAAAAACTCACAAAAATATTTTTAGTTTTATTTGAAGGGCTGATGATATTTTGAATATATGAAAAAAAAGACAAAACATGAGTGAGTTTCTTTCAATTTTTATTAAATTAAAGTTAGGGCTGGCGTTTCGGTCTCTTTTTGTGACCATCTTCAGGGCCAGGCTGATGTGTAAAAAATAAATAAATGAGTTATATTGGACATTGTTGCATACAATAATTATTTATGTTTATGCCAAAATTACATAAATCCCATACCAAAGATACGAGAATCATGTAATTTGCGCATCAACATAATTATTATGTGCTTTAATGTCCAATATAACTCTTTGAGGATTAATTCACATTAGCCTGGCCCAGAAGATGGTCATAAATGAGACCGAATGGTCGGCTCTGGCTTTAATTAAACCTAGCTGCATCGCTCATTTTTTATTCCTTCATATTTTTAGTTTTTGTTAGATTTCTTCTTGTCATTTTCGCCTCTGATTCGCCCCATTAAAAAATAATAAAATCACCTTTATATATAAATTTAATTTTTTAATAAAAAAAAAATCTATCTAACTAAAGTGTATATAAAGAATATATTTTTTAAAATTGTTTATAAACATTTTATCAACCTGCACTTAAAAAAATGGTTGAAGTCAAACACCCTGAGACTAACAACTTTTTAGATTTTTAATTTATAATTTTTTTTTTTTTAACTTTATAATAAAATAAAATTACATTTTCATATTATACTAAAAACATTAACGTAAAAGTTGATATAAATTTGATTTTGTTGGAAAAGGTTTGATATACTTATAATTATATTCAATTATTTCAAGGTAATCCATTAAATACGTCTATGCAAAAAAAAAAAAAAAGAATTGTAAATGACTTAAAAACTGTATACTCTATTCGAGTTATTAATTTCATTTGTCACAATGAAATTAATTTGGCAACTTTCGGAATATCATTAAGATAAAGGGAAACAGGAACAATTGGAAAACAATCCGAAATTAATTGAGAAATTAATTGAAACGGTCAGAAACAAAAGAGTGTAAATGACAAAATCATATTTTTGAGAAAACTGACCTTAAAGTTTAGATCAACTTTTTATTTGTTAATGAATCTATATGGAAAATATCAATGAAAAAAAGTTGACTTTTTGGACTGTAACATCTACTAAAATAACTAAAAAAGTAACTTAGTAAAGTACTAGGATCCATTGGCCGACTTTATTCAAAACCCTTGAGACTCCTACGACATAGGAAATTAGCTTAAATATACAATTTGAGTATCGAGAACTTTCTCGTTTTTGAGTTATATCGTTTAACTCACATTTTTTGATATTTCATTTGAAATTCATTAAATTTATTGTGAAAAAATCTTAAATTCTATGAAGATCAATTCCTCTTAAAATATAAAAATATTTATCTAAATTTCTATGAAATATTTTATTGCTTTTTTTGTTTAAATGCATATTTTATTGCTTTTCTTAAAAGAAAGGATTTCCTTATTAGCTTGAATTTTAGCTTTTTTCACAATAAATTTAATAAATTTCAAGTGAAATATCAAAAAATGTGAATTTAACAAAATAACTCAAAAACGAAAAATCTCTCGAAACTCAAATTTTATACTTAAGCTACTAATGCCCAATCGCACCGCACACTTTAAGTATGACTTAAAATTAAGTATCAACAACCTGGCAACGTTGTAAATTTTAGTGATATTTTGGTGATTTATTTTTAATTTAATAATTTTTTCTTTTTAATAATCATAAACTAAATTAAATACATATTGTTTATAAATATTAATTTCAGAAAAATGAGAAAATCAGAAACAAAATATTAATTTTCATGATTTTTGATTAATTAATAGCAATTTTATATATAGGCTACTATATATAAATATTAATAACGATATGTCACTCTATAACAGTGTTTTTCAATCTGTGGTTCGGGACCCCTAGGGGGTGGCGAAGCCCTACACGGAGGGTAGGCGGCAAAAGGAAAAGGGCAAAGTTCTACACGATAATAAAAACATAATTTCATGGAGAAGGGAAATAGGTACCAAAATAGAGAAAATCATATAACTTACATAGTCTTTTGATTTACAATCTTTTTGTCGGTCATGAACCAAGAGAATCGCCAGAATTTTTCAACCTGTAAATTCAAAAAGATTGAAAACCACAGCTCTACTAATATAAGACTGGAAAATTTCGTTTCAAAATTCTAACGGGAAGTTGGTCAGAGCGTGACAGACGGATGGACCGACAGGCCCTCCTCTAATATAATATAGATCATCCTCGAAAATATAGTTCATATTGTTATGTTTTTTATAAGAAAAATCGAAATCGAATCCAAAAAATGTATTATTATTAGTTAATTAATATTATATTATCAATATTGTTTTTTAGCTTAAGTCATTGCTAAGCCCCCGAAATCGAGGGCTTAAATATTTGGGGGTTAAGTATGAAATTTAACAAACTTTCATTGTCATCCGTTGCTAACCACGTTCGTTGCTAAGATAACACGTTCTCTGATTGAAAATAAAATCATGTTTCAAGACCCAAATGGCGTGAATAAAGATGTCAGGACCCCCAATATATATTTATTAATAAATAACAGTATCGTTTAAGTCTTATAATATTAAATCACAAATAAATCAGCAGAATATCCCTAAAATTTACAACGTTGCCATGTTGCTGATACTTTATTTTAAGTTATACTTAAATTGTGCGGTGCGATTGGGCATAAGTACCCTTCTCGTAAGCGTCTTGTGGAATTTCGATACAATCGGTCTAAGATTACTACTACTTTACTAGTGCACTTTTTGTAGTGTTTTATTGATTTTTTCAAAATCGAATTGAATATATAATTATATATCGTTTTTGTATTACTTCTGAAGATTATATTGAAACATATGAATTAGTGCTTTTAAATTATTTTAATTACTGACTTATTATGTTTCATCCAATTTATTTGTTTAACTAAAAAATTACATCTCTAATCGCCATATAGACTAGTTTTTCCTTCTGGATGGGGGGGGGGTGAGCAGGGTGTTTAACAAAGCAAATCTCAAATATTTTCCCATCCCATAAACATCCCAGTCCCTCTGTCAGCAATATAAAAAGCTTTGCTCCTTTCTTCATGATAAATTAGGATCCGTTTGGCTAGATCCTGATATCCAAATTATTTCTGTAATAAAAAATTATATTTAATTTTTAATGGAAATAAGGTAAATTATAAGAAAAATTTATTTCAATTAAATATTTTATTTGTCATATAGAAGGTATAATATTTATATAATAAATTATTTAATTTATTTCTATGGACCATCCAAAAGTCATTCTGACTAATTCGAAATTTTTTAATTAAAAAAATTATTTACTTAAAATATACAATATATATGACATTTTCAAAATAAAAAATTAATTAATCAATAAATTAAATAGTATAAACAAAAAAAAATTGTTATAAAAATTAAAATAAATTAATTCGTTATTATTATTATTTTTTTTTTTATATTATAAAATGTAAAACATGTGATATTTAATTTTTTTTTTTTTTTTAAATTGACAACATCAGATGACAAATATTTTTAAATTTGATCACAACATTTATAACAAATCATTAGGGAAGTTCTGAGCTACAATCAATATACCTGAATATGTTAATTCTTGGTAGATTCATAAAAAAAAAACGGCTTGAAATACAAATCAACATTTATCTCTAATTTTTTTGTTGATAAAAAATGGAATGTTTAGTTAGGTAGAAGTAATAACATTAATAATTAGTTTTTTTTTAATATTAACATCACATCTCTTTAAATCGGCCCGTTAATTTTCAAACAATCAGTATCGAAGATCCTTTGGAAGATACTTAGGGCCGGTTGTTTTAGTTCTATTTAACTAGCTATCTCTGGGATAAACTGGCTGATTATGACTTTTGTTTTCACATATAGTTAAGCTAATCATATAATTAAATAATAGGCCGGGTCGTAGATAACTAGCTGAGGCTTTTGAAACTTAACCTAGTATTATTTATTTATCTATAATTAGATGATAATTTAATTAAAGTTAATTTTATGTGAAATTAATTAATTAATTTTTTTGTCAACATTTTGAATTATTTTTTCACCTGGACATTTTGGGAGTGAAGTATTAATATTTTTGTTTAATAACTATTTTTTGTAATACTTTACTATATTTTAGTATGCACTGAGGATGATATCATTTTATTGATATCGAAATATTTGCAATAAATAAATATGATTGAGGTGAATTCATTGGCTAATTTTTATTAATAATCAAATTACGAAGCCAATTGGAGAAGTTTTTACTTAAATTAATTTTAATTTATAATAATTTTTTTATAAATGATGCCTTTATTAACTTGCTAACTTGACAAAACCTTTCCTATATCTCAGAGAGCTAATTATATATGAAAAAACTCATTTTTTTAAACTCGAATGTTAAGCGTGTTCTTGTTTACAATATCGATGATTTTCGGTCGGATAAGTTTGCTATTTGATTAGAAATGAAACAACCGGCCTTTAGACTCTCTCAAACCAACACATACTTCCAAACTTGTCTGATCACGGACCGTCTTAACAAACAGTTTGCAAATGAATACACATAACTCCCTATGGAATAATCACAAAAAATGAAGTGTTTTTAAAAAGTTTTTATATTATATACCTTTTTAAATTAATCTCACCAATAAAATTTCATGATAACAGGTCTTTATTATTATAGTTTGAAGCGTGAAAAATTAAATGAGTGAGCCGACAAAAGGTGGAAACTCGAACGTCGATAAAACTCTTGAATTTGCACGTGTCTCCTTCTTTACATATACCTGTTGCTCATCAAGTGCTTATCCAAACAAATTTACCCCATCTTGTTCTCAAATATTTATATTATAATATTATTTCAACAAAAATGACAATCTGTATAGTGGTTTTAAGCAAATTTTAGATACGTTTTTTGAAAAATTAGATGGATTGTGAGTGGAAAGAACTATAGTTTTAATCCTGAGGATTGCTTTGAATGTAGGCAACCGTTCAATCTGCTCTCTTTAGTGAACGCTTTAAAGGGAAAGTAAATATGGAGGTGGTTGAACTCGCTTGGTATCATATACCTATTAATAATTCAAATTATATTACTAACATAATATATAATAACTGTAATTGTGTGTTAACACTTGCTTTGATGATTGTCTCTAACTTCATGGGAATGGTTGTAGATGGCGCTGACGTCATTGCATATAAAATGCACGTAACGGTCCCTTAGAGGTTAGATCACCTGAGTCGGAGTAAGTGCACACTACTTGAAAAACTGCAGAATAAGCAGTCGAAAAGTTGTACAATATTTATATTTTTAATAAATAATTAATAACAAATGTGGTTTATAATTAAAAACTCCCATAATAATATTAAAATGTATTATAAGAAACATTTATAAAAGGATAAAGTATTATTATCGTGTTAAATTCGTGTTTGTTAGACAACCAAAATGACTAAGAGATTTATTGCTCTAGAGGTCCCAAGCTTTTTTTGTTCTACCTTGACCGCCTTGAATAAAATTTTTTCAATCAAAATAAAAAAACTTTTTACAAACACTTCATCGGAAAAAAATTATATTTTTTTTTTACCATCTAATCATTAAACAATTTTAAAACATTTATATTATTGTTGGAATAATAATCTAAACATTTTCGATAAAATTCCTCTTTTCACCAATAAAAGATAATCTTTTTTTTTTATTTAAATTCTAACAATAATTCATCACATTTAATTATTCATATTTTAATGAATTCTAATATTTTTTTTTGACACAACACTAAAAAAATTTATTAATCTAAGTTAATAAAATTAAATAATTCGCTCTTATAATGACATTTCGGTTATCACAAGGGTCGGGTTTACATATATATATATATATATATACTGGTACTTACGCCATCTATACAATAATAAATTAAATCTCATAAAAAAAAATATAATAATGCTTTATTTACAGTCTTGTCTTTTCTCGATTTTAGTATAGGAGGGTTGGTCAGATCATGTTTTAGCCTATTTTATTTTCAAAAACAAGGTATTTTTTATTCATTCTCTATAAAAGATCATTTATGGACAATTGTCAAATTAGCTAGAAATTTAACAACTGCGCATGCGTGGTCAGATGTGAGTCAATGAATCAAAAACGCACTCTTTTTCTACCGTTGATCCCTTTATTTAAATATTTTAATACTACCAACTCTCTAAATCATTCACATTCACATATGAATTGGAATTGCATTGAATGTGACATCATTTCGAGTGATCAAACGAATAATTCGTTAAGACCTTTTATCAAATAAAAGATCCAGCAAAAAATTTACAGATAATATCCCTTTCTTGATTCAGCCAGCATAGGCTATAAAATAATTTTTGAAAATCCTCGATACATCAGATTATTTATTAATTTCCACCGTGAGGGTGTTGTCTATTTTATCGTCAGGGCCCGCTCTAGGAGGGTCGAATCCGTGAATTTGTACAAAATTTGAGGGCGGTATTTAGTTTTGTTATTTATTGATTTTATATTAAATTTTAATATATTCTATTATTCCAGGGCGTGGGAATTCCAGGAGATTTGTTTTTTTTTTCCGAAAAAATAAAAAATCAAAATTTTCCCGGGATTTGGTAAATTTAAAATAAAATCTTTTAATTAAACTAAATAAACTGGATTTGTATGAGAAAATGATTAATCGATTTTAATATGGAAGTTCTCAACATTGTTGAGAAATTGAATAAATGTATATTACAGCTTGTAGACAATTAGAACTCTGAAACTGTCAATTACTGTACAGAATTATAAAATTTGTTTGTTTTGATACTCCCCAACACGACCGGCAGTGTATACGAGTAAACTTCCAGATTAAAATCGATTAAAAAATCTTTTTTATAAAATATTTTTTTAAATAAATAAAATGTATTTAAAAAGCAATAAGGAGTACAGCGCCGTTAAATATAATAAAACAAATATTAACTAGGTCAAATATTAACTAGGTAGAGTAAACACAAACCCTTAAATATCTGAATTTAAGTATAAATGTACTTAGGCCACTTTCTAATTAGTAAAGTAAAGTATTTACTCCAAAATTTGAAACAGATCAATTTCCGTTCAAATTTTGAAAAAAGTTAATATTTTCCAAATATCAAGATGAAATTTATAAAAAAAAGTTGAAATTCTTTTAATATGAGATCAAATTCATTTGATATGAAAAGGCTACGCTATATATTGTTCAAAATGGTTGGTTTATGGCCTATCATAAAAGAGGCTCAGAACCCTACCTCAGATAAATTCACACAGACACACTGCATATGTAGTGGTGAGTCAATTGGGCTGCCTAACTAGTAGGCGTCTTTCAAACTGGCTAGGGTGCCAAACATTATGTTCGCCATGGTATCAAGGGCGGATACAAGGGAGGGGGGGTAAAGGGGGTAATTACCTCCCCCGAGATTTGAAAAAAATACCTTTTTTTTGCAAAAAAATTTATTTTTAATGTAAAATTTTAAAAATGAATACTTAAAAATTTGATTTGTATTTATATTCTGCCAATCAAGTACAGAATGTGCCTTTAAATTACCGAAATTATGAAAAAATAGTGTGCTGTGCGACGAGTCGCACCAGATTACCCCCCCCACCCCGAGAAATACCTCTGGATCCGCCCTTGCATGGTATTAGAATGTAACGATTTCTGATGATGATAAGAAATTGTCAAAATACGTATGAAGTGTTAATTTTTTAATAATAAAATCTTTGAAACTCATGACTTAGTGTTTAATTTGTTTATTTAATTTTAATTTAGAAAATGTTTCAACGAGTACCAAAGGTCGAAAGTTTAAATCTTCTTAATAATACTATTCTTCAACAATATCAAGTAAATTCTCATTTTTAATTTAAACATTTTTCATTTTTATGTATTTCCAGTAAGGTCTGAAGATGTTTTAATAAAAAAGCGAAATCGATCGCCTAAAAAATTAAACTTGTTTTATTTAACGACGCTGAACTCCAAAAAAAAAAAAAGATTTTTTTTTAAATTTACCGTATCCCGGAAAAATTTTTATTTTTTTTTTCGGTAAATCTTCGGGAATTCCCGCCTTAAAATAATATAATTTCTAAATTACATCAAACGTCACCATGGTTCTTTATCAAATATTGATATTTTAAATTTTTTGAATTCTATATTGACAAATAATTAAGTATTTATTATTTCCAAAATTTAAAATATTTTCAGAGTTAAATTTGTAGAACTGAAAATTATATACCTTTATTATTTTTTATTACATATATTCTTAAGGAACGGAAATTCTCTTTTTGTCCGGGGCGGCAGTAGAGCTCGCTCTGTTATCATATAGTTCTTAAGATAGTGTTACAGTTAAAATTTCCTCTACCCTCACAAAATTTTTCGTTAGTAATTCGGCTTTGTAGTTAAACGCAACTTCTATATCAAAGGGAAGGAAATTTTTGTTTACAGAACCGTTCCTCATTAATTCGTCACCACTCATTTTCGGTGTCTTTCAAAAAAAAAAAAAAAAAAAAAAAAAAACTAACATACTCAATGTAATTCATCTTATATTTAATTCAAAAGCAGTCACTCAAATTTTTAACCAAAGACGCCTACGTGCTGACAAGAGCTACGCGCCCACCAGGAACGGTTCTGAATACATACATGTATTGTATATTAAGATGAATTGTAACTGATTGTTCATCAATCTGATTCAGCATTTGAATTGACAAAGGGAATAAATGAAAATATTTTCCATAAATTATTAATATACAGTATTTTTTTGTTCGACAATACATGATAATAAGAAATTTTCTTTTTACATACACATCTTCTTTATATATAATATAAAGTTTTTTTTTATTATTCGAAAAATATTTATCAGAATTAATTATAGAAGATATTTACTTATATATAGGAAAAACAACGAGATTTTATATTTTAAAATTTTTAGGGCTTTATAGGATGAGATGAATCAAATTTAAATTGACCTTTTTTCTGTAATTTATTTTTACAAATTTACTTTTTTTTTTATTCAAACAGATTATTTAACAAAATCTTGAATAAATTCAGAACATTTTTTTTTTTTTTATTTTATAAAATAATTCGATTCCGATATAAATTTGTTTCAAAACCTCAAATTTTTTTTTTTAATTTATAATCTCATAGCAGAAACGTAATATTTATTATTTCTTATTATTTATCCTAATGAGCTAAATGAGGAGAAAAAAAAAATAAATTAACATCGTTAAAAATATATTAAATGAGACGAAATTAAATAAAATAAATTACAGGGGCAATCAATTATTTAAACATTTTTTTTTTTTTTTTTTCAAGACTTTAATTGGAATTAATTGAATTCTTCTGCGCTATTTATTTACACTCATACATATATCTATATTTATATTTTATATATACTAAAAAAAATGATTTTTCAATAAACAAAATAAAGGAAATTGTTTTATTTTTACATACCTGATAAGAGGATTTAATAGAATAATTGGTTTATTTTGGAAAAAAGTTGCAAATATTTTAAATAGGATATATAAACATTTTTTCTTTCGTTTAGTGGAATCTCGCTTAACGAGCATAATTCGTTCCAGAATCATACTCGTTATGCGAAACAATAACATTCTCCTCATAGAGCTGTCCCCCCGTCTAATGACACTGACTGAAGTAACATGCACACAATCCGGGACTTCCCCTCTCCTCTCCACTCGTTATGCAAAACGTCGCTCGTTAAGCAAGTCATTCTTTTGTAATTTGTTTTGCTCTTTATGAGAAGTGCTCGCTAAGCGAGGTTCTACTGTATTTACCATCCATTTCAGACTATTACGATAAGTGGCGGATTTATTTGACATGATGACCATTGAGTAACTTTTAGATTATTCAGATATATGCCGGATTTAATTAAGCATTTCATTTTAGTTTCTCTTATCTATAAATACATATATATATATATATATATATATATATTTGGGGAGAGAGAGAGAGAGAGAGAGAGAGAAAAAGTATTTGATTCATGTCAAAAATATCATAATTTTGATGGAAATATACGTTTTGGGGTCCCCTGGGTCCAACAAGTGTTCTGTCTGTGAACAAAATATTTCAAGAACGAAAACTAGAAGGTTGAAACTTGATATTTAAGTTAGGCACGTAACACGAAACTTTTAAATAAAATTACTAGTAGGCCTACTTTACTGATGTACTTTTACAGTTTTTTCGATTTTCTCAAAATTCGCTCTTTTGATTTTGACTTTTATACTTCATAGATAAGATAAAAGAAATGGTTGCTATTGGAATTAAATATAAATATTTTTCCCCAAATTTTACTTGTTGAATTCTAATGAAGTGATGGAAACCAAACATATCGCCTGCTGAGAATGCTGAGTGGCAAAAGTCCGAAATTTAAAAAGTTTTATAAACATATACCTCGCTATATTTAAATAGTCAGGCAACAAATGAATATGCCAGAATCAATAGCAAAGAATGGAAATATATTTTCGCCACTTGGGCACTCAAAAGTGAAGACGTTTTAACAACGTTTAGTAGGCTTAACTCAAAAATTGAATTTTCGGACTTTCGCCACTATGATTCTCAGCAGGCGATATGTCGATACAAACCATCTGGTGTGATAAGCACAGAACACAACTTTCATTTACTGAAGATAAGAGAAAATTGTTTGTTGAGCGACTAGTCACATTAGATTTTTTCAATTTAATAAAATCGCTTTTTATTAAGTTTTATGCTCTAAAATAGGGTTGGTAGATTCGGAGGCTGAATCGATTTTCGATTTTCGATTTTTAAAATCGAAACCAAATAATCGATTTTTAAAAAATCGATTTTTGCCTTAAAAAATCGATTTTAATCGATTTTCGATTTTTTTACAAAAAATCTTTCACTATGCCCATAAGTTGATTTTAAGGTTCTGCTTACGATTTACAAGCGGTTTGTGGAGCAAGAAAAATAGAACGTTGCATTACTGATGCCCAAATCAATTTATTCCGTCTTTATAACTTCTTTAAAAACCAACACATTGTATATGGTATAACATATTTAGTGTTTATAACTTAAGTTTTAACGTTATAACGTAAATTTTAACAAACAAAGAGAATTAAACATCAGCTTCTATATTTCTCAAAAAATATGGTGAGACTCGTCGCACAGCACAACTTTCTCTTATCTTCAATAAGCGAAAGTTGTGTTCTGTCCTTGTCACACCAGATTTTTGTGTGGACATATATTTAGGGTCCGACAGTAAGTTTAAGGTACATTTGAATTCAAGATTTTTTTTCTAAAACACCCTTTTTTCTCATTCACACACACATTCACACAGTCTTCTCGGCAACTTAGGCCATTTAAGACTTTTACGATATACGATATCCGTTATTGATAATACACACATATTAGGGGTCCAGGCATTCCTATTTAAGCCATTTGGTATCCAAATGGCTTAAATAAAATCATCGGACTGCCTGAGGTCCGAATCCGCGACTTTTGGTATACGAGGTTAGCATGCTAACCACTACACCAAGTCCCGAGGGCTGAATTCAAGATTAAAATTTATAATCATGGGGAAATATTTATATTTTGTTACCATTGCAACAAATTCTCCTATCTTTCCTATGAAATACAAGAGTAAAGTGTACTTCAAAATGAAAATATACATTTTAAAGAGCATCTAAAAAATAATTGATTTTTGAATTTAAATCAAAATCGTTGAGGCTATTTTTAAGAAAATCAAAAAACTTGAAAAACTACCTCAGTAAAGTACTAGTACTTTTTGGCCAATTTTAATTAACCGCTTATTTTCTCGCTCCAGGGGGTGCCTATCTTAAATTGCAACCTCATAGCTCAAATCCTTCAAGCTTAAAATTGAACACAGACGGACAGATCATGTCGCTAAAATCACTTTCTTGGAAAATCGAAAATCGAAAATCGGCAGTCAAAAATCGATTTTTTCGATTTTTTCAAAACACTGAATCGATTTCGATTTTAATCGAAAATCGGAGCTCAAAATCGATTTTCGATTAAAATCGAAATCGATTCGACCAACCCTACTCTAAAAAGGGATTTTTGCAAGCTAATTTTTCAAAAGTTTTTTTTTGAGGGAACCCCAAAATTCTCAGTTTCTCTTCCACTTCCCTGATTACGATCTTTTCAATTATAGTAATTTAAAATATTTTAAACATAAATAAAAAAGAAAAACTTTTTGGTCACGCCATAAGCTCTTAAAAATGGTTTTCTAGATAAATTCCTCACAAAGAAGAGTGAAAGCAAAAAATTCCTATAAAAAGATACTATTTTTTTTTTTAATATAAAAAAGACCATTCGATAAATACTTAAATTGCACATAAATGTATATCAGAACTGCCATTCTATTTCATATCTTGTTGTTTAGATTGCCTATAAACAATCAATCTTATATTTTATATTCTACTCTAAAAATTCTTGATAAATCAAATCATTTTTCGTTGAATTAACCTTAATGTCTTTTAGTAAATTATCAAACTATAATTTTTTTTTTATATAAAAATTATATATCTAATTCGATTTATAAAAATTTTCGGAAAGTATAACACATTGAAGCAAATTTGATTATCAAATTTTAAAAATTAAAGGATATTTATTATTATTATTATAAATCAGATCATACTAATCTGACTAAGACATTCAGAAAATATTAATTACATTTGTCATTATACGCTTTAAATAAATAAATTAATAAACTTATATATTTATAAATATTTTATTTACATTATTTTACATGAAAATAGTTTCTTTTTTTAAATTATTACTTTTTTTACATTAATTAATTCGAATTATTAAGTCATTAAATATACAATTGTTAAGATTTCTATAAATTAAATTAAATTTTAAAACAGGAGTGTAGATTAATTAATAAAAAAAAATTGATGCTTTAACGTTTTATACAAATTTATAAATTTATTTTTTATCAATATAAATTTAAAAAAATATTTTTTTATTATATATTAAAAATACCACTCTTCCTTTTTAAAAACTTCGGAAAAAATCTGTGCGTAATTCTGGAAGAGAGGGTTTATTTACAAAGCGTAAAAAATATAAATATTTTAAACAATAAAATGAAAAGATGAAAAATTATCCTTAAAACGACTCGTTCATTTTGATTGATTCGTTATCATGAACGATCCATCTCAACTTCTTAAATTGTGGTATTATGGCTAAGTTAAATCCCTAATTAAAAGATATTTATTACCCGTTTTATCTTCATTTCTACCCTCCTGTTCTAAAATATAATAATCTTATCCTATAGATTTATTTATAGAAATCTTTTACTATTATAATAAAAAAATAGTACAGTAATTTATTTACTATTAAATCCTCTTTTTATGGAATAGATTTGAGAGAATATTTTAAAGCCGATTACGAGAACGAGAACGAAAGAAAAAGGGTGCAGTTAAGCAACCCCTTAAACCTCAGGTCTTATCAAAATTAAAAAAAGTGGTGTTGGTAGTGGCAATAGAGCAACTGTTGAGATCATCACGGGGACGACGCACTGTACTGTTGAAGTGGACAAGTGTATGTGAAGAAGTCTCACATGTCGTGCCTCTTCTTGTGCCCTGGCCTGTTCTGTTGCTACTTCCTCCAGTGCTTGTCCTTCCGCAGAGTAAATAATGGTTGAAGTGTTTCCGGAAAGTACCACTTACGCAGTACAGAGCGATTGGATTAATGCAAGAGTTGATAAAACTCAGAGAGAAGCCAACAATGCGGAATACATGCCAGTATTCATCGTACATATGACGCGAATTTGGATTGTAATGAAACCAGAGCATGAAAATATGATACGGCAAGAAGCAAATAATAAAAATAATAACGAACGCAAGAACCATTTTGGCAACTTTCTTTCTGGCACGAATTTGGTGTGATTTACTCAGCATTTCTCCTGGCATATTACGAGTACTTAATTCCAAATGGGCGGCCATCAGGATGTAAAAAAAACCAATAATACACAAAGGTATAGCGTAATAACAAAGAAATTTAAACATTACAATAATTTTTGGATATGAGTCTCCAAATTCTTCAGGAAATGGGTAGCAATATACAATAGACACGACCGTTTCGTTAACTACTTTGGTAATATTTGTCTCCTGAAGATAAGAGAACGAGGCTGATGGAATTGCTAGCACAAGAGCAAACACCCAAATTCCTAGAGCCGTTACAAGAGTTATGGGCTTCGTAGAGAGATGTACATGGCGTCGAATTGGATTCACGATCGCATAGTACCTGTAGACAAAGTAACCTCTGACATTCCAATAGCCCAGTATCATAACTAGGGTTGCCACCTTTTTTTGCAATTAAAGTACATTGGTGATTAAAGGTACGCAAAAAGTAGGCTACATAGTGTAAAAAATAAAGTATCATTTAATTTTCTTTAGCATTAAAACATGTTTTATTGCTTTTTGCAAGTTTTATCAAATTATTATCATTGATAAACAATTGCACAGAAACTTTACTGTCCATATTTAAGTTAAAGTAATTAAGTAATACATTTTTTATAAGATTCTGAGACGCTTTGCTTTTTGGTCTCGCTATTCGTCTGCTACTCTCTCTGTGAATGCTGATGTGGCAGGAATAAACATTAAAAATACAAATACTTTATACAAGTTTGAAAAATTATTATCAGTCTTATTAAATACTTGCTGACATTTTTGTGCAGTAGATAATTCAGTTTTAAGCCAAAATGCTTACGACCAAACTTTTTTGAATACCAGAAAAATCAATTCATGCGAAATAAAGTATTTTTGTGTACTTTATCTCGTAAAGTATAGAGTAATTACCCGAAATAATTACTTTATTATAAAGTACGGGTGGCAACCCTAATAATAACTCAAATGAAGATAGGACACAATATTTAATAATCACAACAGAAATGAATATGAAAAAAATGCAAATTTGTACAAACATTGATGAAATCACCAAATATAAATTTTAATTAAATAAACAATTCAATATTTACTAAAAACTAAATTTAGAATAGGAATATGTGTGATGCGTTTATTTTATTTATTTTTATGTAGTATGGTCATCAAAAATTCAACTCCCTTCCTCTTCCAGTTTTTTAAATTCGGGTCAAAATCAGTCTCTTAGCTTTGGAGAGACTTAATATTTGGATTTGGATTGAATGATATTCTTGTCAGTTATTTAAATAAATTGAAATGCATTTCACTCTTTTTTTTATAAAGCGTAAATTTTTTTTTTTTTATTTAACAACTTTTCTTTAACGATGTATTTTAACGAGTACTTGTTAAATATATTTTCCAAAGAGGTTAAGGGAAAGTTTTGTTATATAAACACCTTGTTTGTTATTTCTTAGAGAAATATGAAAACTTTATAAGTTTAAATTATTTAATAATTAGTGACTTTAATTAATTTAAAATTTCGGAAAAAGAAAATAAATAACTTCCACTTGTTAGAAATATTTATTTGAAAAACTTGATTCAATGGATTGTATAAAAAAAATATGGTGTGAATCAAAAAAAAAATTAACTAATCAACCCACGTGAACTACAAGTACTATTTTAAGATAACACTGTAAGACTAACAAATTTTTATTTCTCGTTTTCTAACATACATTTTTATTAGGTAATAATTTTTTTTTTTTTTGTTAACGAAAAAAAAGAGCAATCTCCATGAGGCTAGTGGCTTGGTTCTTTTTTCCAGCCAATCAATTCGCAGTTCAGGTCCACTGCAATTAACCCCATTCTTGTTTAACCCTCACCACTGAGCACCCCCAGCGCCCCTTATCAATTTTTTCTCATTTTTAAACTTGATCAAATTAAAAAAGAAAAATGTTGATTCTATTTAACGAAAGAAATCTTTTTCATCATGTATTTCAGGAATGATAAATATTATTTGGAGTTTATTCTGTTATATACAGTATTTTAAAATAAAATCTCTATTGTAGTGTGAATAAAATTTAAACTGATTAATTAAAATTTTTTCTATTCGAAGGCTGTGATGATTTAATGCAGTTTCCCAACCTTTTTTTGTCCCCTCTTTCATGTACATATTAAGTCCCACCCATGCGTTTTCTACTTGTGTTTATTTCAGTGTTTTTATAAAAGAAAATGAAAATCTTTATTGGAAATTGTCTAGGTTTGAATCATGAAAGTTTCCATCAAAAAATATATAATTTTTTTTTTTTAAACAATGAAATAATCACAAGTAGAAAACGCATAGGTGGGACTTAATATTGTTTATCACTGTACATAATTTTAAATATTCAAGTTAAATCGTTCACCAAAGAACCTTGTATGATAGGTTTTAAGAAGAAGACTAGGAAATTATTGAGCAAATAAAACATAGTAAATTTTCAAAACATAATGCCCCCCTTAACAATTAAATTGCTCTCTTGTGGGGACCCACTTTGGGAAACACTGATTTAATGAACGGACAATTGCACCCACTGAATACAGGTTCTAATCATCGGAAACGTTTCTGTTCTTTTATTTAAGAGCCTTCCTCAAAGAACCGAAACATCTCCGGTAGGGTGATGCTTAAAAGGCCAAAAAAATTTATTTTTTATTTTTTCTGTAGTTCACCCAGTACACTGTTATTACAACTTTCTCTTATGTGTGAGTTTTAAATGGGTAAAAGGGGGAAAAAACCACCTGGCAATCACCTCGTAAAAGAAAATGTTAGTTTTTTTGCTTAAGAATGAATATTTTATTTTAAATTGAGTAGGTAATTATTAAAAAAAAAAGAGTCATGAGGTTATAAAATAGATCAAATCACAATTAATTATCGTTCATTTCTTCCTTAAAATTTTGTACAATTCAGATTAATAGGCCTAGAAGCAGAGAATGTCAGCCAAATAGGCTATCCGATGAAAATTCCAATAAAAGAAACGTTTCGGCTTTAATTAAATAATGCCATTTTCAGTTTTTATGAGCTGAAACGAGCAGAGATAAAAATTATAATACAACACAAAAAAAAATTATAAAACATCAGGTCTTATATTGAGATTGCCTTTATTGTAAGATCTTATGTTTTATAATTTTTATAAAAACATTTTTTGTGTGGTATTATAATTTTTATCTATGTTCGTTTCAGCTCATAAGAACTAAAGATGGCATTATTTAATTAAAGTCGAAACTTTTCTTTTATTGTGATTTTCATTCGATAGACGCTCCTGTTTGGTTGACATCTCATCCTATTGGACAGCCACTTCTCTCATCAACACCTTTTTGTAAAAAAACTTAAAAAAAAAAAAAAAAATGTTCTCTAGATCCTTCCCTAGATGATATTTGGCCGTCATCATTACACACCACTACTAAAAGTATCAGTAAAGTTTATCACCATTTTTTTGAATGACTAACCAGACTTCTTTATTCCACAACACTAAAATTTCTACTTTTGAATAATTTTTTTTTTCATATTTAATCCACATTTGGATTCATACTTCATTTGTGTTGTGATTATATTTATCTTGATTTTTTAATAAATTTTATAAATAATAAACAATTCTATATTATATATTTTTTATATTAAGAATTATTAGAATCAGGTTCTAGTTAAAACATTAAGGACCGGTTGCTTGATGCATGGGTAGTTAGTGATGGAATCTCTGTTAAGTAGGTTTTTTTTTTTTTTTTTTTTTGTAGTGCATAAACCCTCTTCATTTTTTTCTTATAGTAAAATATACGACAGTTCGGGGATTATGGCATACTCCGGTAATATGGAATACCGGCAAATCTAGGTCCCCTTAGGTGCTGCAATTTATCTGATGCTTATGTTGAAGATGATTATTTGAATATTTTCCAATATTCAAGATGGAACTATTTTAGCAACTTTCTCTGGCGAGTCGAATATATATATAGTAGAACTTCAGTTGACGCATTGCAATTTTTAAATTTTTAAATTTTGGTAAAAAAATGTGAATTTTTTTAAAATTGATTATTTTAATTTATAATATTTATTTAAATTAATTTCAATTACTGATAAGATGCGCGAATGGCATCTCCTCTGGTTTGGACATGTCGTACGCCAAGAGAGTAGTGGTGTGGGGAGGACGGCGTACCATAAGGGGCTCGTCGGACGACAACGCAGAGGAGCACCTAGGATGACTTGGCTTCATCGGATCAAGAGAGATATGACCAAGATGTCATCGGTCGGAGACAACTCCTTTGAATATGGTAGAAAGGAGGGCTGAAGCAAGGACCTCCGACCCCGCACCGCGGGAATAATAAAGGCGAGGAAAGAAGAAGAAGAAGATTTAAATTTTTATTTTTAATAATTTTTATAAGTCTTTATTAAATTGCTATCTTCAGAAAACCTTTAATACTGAAGAGGGTTTGTCCCCTGGAAGATGGTTTCTACATTATACATTAACTACCCATACATGAACCGCCCGGCACTAAGTATATATATGAAAGGTAAATCACCCTCGGTTATTTGTTTCAAAGGTTTTTATTATTAAAATTAATTTAACACTTTATGCGCATTTCGACATCACCGAAATGCGCATAAATTGTTAAATTAATTTTAATAAATAACCTTGTGTAAAATTTACCTTCCATATATTAGAATTAATTACTCAAATTTCAAAAGTTTCAAAAATTTTTTTTGAGAAAATATTTCAACAATATTTTAGATAAATACATCAACAAATCATTTTCAATTATGTAAATTTATTTGTCATAAATATTATTAAAATATTTTTTTTTAATCACAACATTGACAATTTTTGATTTAGAAGAAGAGTGTGACTTGAATTCGAAACGTAGAGAGAAAATTATTATTTTTGAAGAAAATAAAATAATGAGCTTGGAATCGTCGATCTTACCTTTCCGCACTGAGAGCCGTCAAAGTAAAGACTGAAACACCGATAGATACGTCCTTAACGGATTCGGACAATTTGCAGATGACCTCTCCATAAGGCCAGGATTCGATCGTGTATAATGTCGAAGTGAACGGAACACACGTGATTATGACCAGAAGATCACCCAGTGCCAGACTCAAAATATAAGTGTTCGGTACGTTTCTCATGGTTCTTTCACGCACGAAGATCAACACCAGGGTCCCGTTGCCGATTACACCCACAACGAAAATAATCGCGAACACTATTGGGACGATATAAGTTTCTGGCCGATCTACATATGGCACATAATCGTTGTCAATATCAACAATTTTCTTTTCTATGTCTATTTTATGGTGAGATGAATTTGAATTCGTATTTTCTTGAAGTGAATTATTTAAATAAGAATCCATGTTGGATAACCAGTCGATTTCGGTCATCTCGCAAACTAGAACATAAAAATAAGAAAACAATTTTATTAAAACCAAGAATATTTTTTTATTATTGATATTTTATTATGATTCAAATCCTGATTTATATTTTTAAACGCTTCGAAAACTCGTAAAGATAATCGTCCTTAACTTTGCGTGACTATAGACGTCAATTTTACCTCCTCATTGCTTTAAAAATGCTCCTTCCATCTTTTTCACCTTTTTACAAGGTCAAAATTATGCAACAAAATTAACACACCTAGAGGTCTATCTGCTTTTAGAGGCTGGAGGGCAGGCAACCATTTAATTTTTATCTAACAAAGCTGTGAGTGTTATTTATTGGCGAGGCCAAACATCCCCTGGCCCCTGTGTATGTTTGCGAACACGGTAACTTAGAAAACTAAGGAATTAGAAATTTTCAAAGAGTTTTTTTTAAGGTTTTTTTCGGCATCTAAGGCCATTTAGACCCCATCCCTATTTCAAATGATTTGTAGCCAAATCAAATGAAATAAATTTTCTCCCGTTTGGGACGGGAAGCGAACCCGGGACCCAGGCTCGAGGAGCAAGAGTCTTCTCTCGGGTTTTACATAATAAAATTCTCTTATTATTTGGAGAGAAGTTGCTGTTTATGTTCCAAATTAGGAAGAGCAAGTAGAGGAGATAAAAAACGTAGTTAAATAATTTTCGAGATCTATATATTTGAATAAGATATTAATATTCAATAGGGTCCGACCGAAACAAGATTTTCAGCCGAAACCGAATATTCGGCCTCAACCTTAGTTTCGGCCGAAACCGAAACTTGTATTTCCTATAAAAAAAATTTATATTTTTTTTGAAATTTTTTCCCCTCCGTGAAAATCATTTTACCTTTTTTTTAGGGAGACAAAAATTTTTTCTCCAATTTTTTCTCCTTCAAATGCAAATCATTTGACCTTTTTTTTTTTTAAGAGTCCCAAGTTTCGGCTACTTTTTGGCCGAAACCGAAACTACCGCCGAAACCATGATTTTTGGCCGAAACCGAATATTCGGTCGGTTCCTAATATTCAATAAATCCCTTGTGAATATGTTTATTTTTTGGTGCCCCAAACGTCCCGGGGGACGCGGCTAAAAAAGTTTGAAGATCGCTTATAAAGTTTTCCTTTGTTCACACGGTCGCTATATAAACAAAATTTTATTCAACAAATATATATATAAACTTATTAAGTTTCGTTTTATCTTAGCAAAAAAATTATAATTTAATCTAAATAAACAAACATCAAACATTGTATACAATTTAGAATTTTATAAATGAGCATATTTTAGACAAATGATAATTTTAAGATTATTGTAAGTTAATTGAGCTCCCAAAACACTGGCTGACATTTCCGCTCCTTTCTCAATGCACGCTTTGCTTAATTAAATGTCCGACAGAATGAACTAAGGGAAATGTGAGGGAAATGCGAAGAAATTATAATTTTAGAAAATGACTTTTCTATTCCCATTCCCATTAATATATTTATATACACACATATATATTTTAATTCGTTTGTTTATTAAGCCGGCTTAATAATTATAATAATATTTCAAGAAAACAAAAATCAAAATTAAAGAAAAAAAAAAAAAACAGAATATTTAAAATTCCTTTTGCTCATCTTTTGTAAAAAATAATCACGTGCACTTTTCCAATTGTTTTTAAGAATTTTTCCAGAAATGAATGAATTTTGAAGCATTTAGGAATATCTGTCAATAAATTAAACAAATGCGAATTTACTTATTTTTTTTTTTTTTTTTTTTAATTCTCTCTCAATTAAAACAAACTTTTTATTCAGAGGGGAAAAAAATATACGAAATAATTACTTTATAAAAAGGAATATGAAGAAGAAAAATTGAACTTGACTTTTTTCTAAGATTATAAATTCAAAAAAATAAAAATAAAATAAAATTCTATAATTTGAAAAAGTTTGAAAATTACTTAATACTTTTATTTAGGTCACAAATTCAAGTTGAATTTTATTTTGAACAAGATGATATTATATCATATTGGAGATCATGTTATAATTGGAAATTTTTAATAACTGTCAGAAAGATGACAGCATCTTAAGAACATTTGGGATGTTTTGAAAATCGTCAATAATTCAATATAATAGATACGAGAGGGGCATCACTTATTTACAAGAGTTGAATACATTTTACTTTCTCTTACCTATATGTAATATATAATAGTATTTAAAGAAAAAGTAATGCATTCATGTCAAAAATTTGATGTCTAGATTTTGATGGAAATACACGTTTTGAGGTACCCTCACTCCAAAAGAGTGGATCCCGCAAAATGGTATATTTGTGTTCAAAATAAAACATGAAAGAACTATTAGATTGCAATTTTATATTTGATCTTCCTGAGGCGTGAAAATAAACTTTTAAGTAAAATCGGCCAAAAGTACAGTACTTTACTAATGTACAGTACTTCTTACGTATTTTTCGATTTTCTCAAAACTTGCTCTAACGATTTTGATTAAAATTCATTTGCATTTGCATTGGAGGAGTTTCCTACATAATAAATCCTGGGGAGGCTTGCACTCTCTGCAACCGACGAGAGAAGGAGGATTTTGAGCACATTATTTTTCGATGCCCTGTATATTCCGGCTACAGAGGATTTCTGCCTGGGGGTAAAAAATCCCTCCATGAGGTGCTGAACCCAATGAAGAAACAGGAGGCTCTTCTGACGGTGAAGTTCCTGGAGCATGCTCTGCAATTGAGAGCATTCGTATTGAATGAATGAAAGATGGAGAAGGACTTTTACATTAAAATATTTAATTATATAAGTAAATTGTAAATAAACAATTGTATTGCAATAAAATATATATTGTAAGTTAGAAAATAATATTGTATGCACTTTTGTATTTTGAACATTATACAACTCCCTCATGTAATGACTTTTGGCTTTATACATTAATAAATAAATAAATTAATTAATTAATTAAAATTCAGGATTCCGAGAAAGTTACTAGTAGAGAAAAGCTGACAATTTTTGTGCTCCCGTGTTATACGATTTGTTTCGGAGACATTCTGGGCGGAAGTGAATGAAACCGCGTAATCGTGATTCCTCAAGAAATTATCTACAGGAACATCTATTCCCCTTCGGAATACGCTAACGCAAAGGGCGAGAAAAGGGCAGAAAACAGTAAGTCGAGTCCATTGAAAATAGAAAAAAAAAATTAAAAAACTTGAACTTAGACCCCGGCTTAGCAGAGGAGTGGGAGAAGAGACCAGGTCGAGCAGCGGCGACGGCGAGTGGACAAATCAGGGGGACGAGGAAGGAGAAGCGAGGCCTGCGAGTGAACAACGGCAGACAGCTCGAGCCAACGATGCCACCGAAGCTTGATAAAACAAAATGCGCAGATCATGAAAAAATAGATAAATTTCTGGCATCGGCGGGAAGCCAATTTCAAAGAGGCAGCTTGCAGAGAACTCCACCGCCTACTCAAGAAGTTAAGAGGCCACGGGAAGAGGGAACGCCGGAGGGAAATTTGAATAAAGATGCGGACATACTGAGGCAAATTCTCGCGGAAGTGAAGGGAATAAAAAGTGAACAGAATAGAATTCATGAGAGACTGAACTCAATGGAGAAAAACATGGAGGCTGAAAGAAGAAACCAGAAGGAAGAAATGGATAAAATCAAGAAGGAATTGAAAATAGTGAAAGAAAGACTAGAGGAGATCGAAAAAAAAAATGAAGTGAAAGAGGAGAGTGAAAGAAAAAATAACATAATTATTAGGGGGTTGGTTGAAGATGTTACCGAAGAAACAAGCGGAACCAAAAATAAAGTGAAGGAGTACGTGAAAAGCGAACTTAAAATAGAAGATAATATAATAATGGAGGCATTTAGACTAGGAAGAAAGGTGGAGGGTAGAGTAAGGCCCATTAAAGTTAAGATGATCAGCGCTGAAAAGAAATGGGAAGTAATTAAGAAGAGAAACGGACAGAGGAATAGTAAAATATATATTGACGATGATTTTCCAGAAGAAGTAAGGAAAAGAAGAATGGAATTGATACCCTGGCTAAGGAAAGCTAGAGGGGACGGTATGAGAGCCTTTTTGAGAAAGGACAAATTAGAGATAGACAAAGAATTATTTGTCTTGGCAGACATGGAAGAAGGGAAAAATCTAGTAAGGTGGACGCCAAAAAACTTGGGAAAAGACTAGGAGAGGAGGGAGACTTCAGGATGGTTATATGGAACACGGCCGGCGTAACGAACAAGGACAACGAATTCTGGGACTATATCTACAAATTTGACGCTATATTACTCTTAGAAACCTGGCTAGAAGAAAGAAGAGAACAAGAAATTATAGGAAAACTAACTCAAAGGTATGTCTGCCAAACTGATCCAGCAACAAGAGAGAAAAAAAGAGGAAGAGCCAAGGGAGGGCAATTATTGGCAGTGAGAAGAGAATATGTGGGAAGAATAAAATTGGAAAAGTGGAAGAAGGGTTTAAGATTAAATTGGGTGGAAAGGAGAAAAAAATTAGTAATTATCGGTGTATATAATAATGAGGGGTTAGACACCATCAAAGAAGAGCTGTCAAACGAAATAGAAAAATGGATGGAAAACAAAGATTTAGCGATAGTAGGGGATTTTAATGCGCGAATTGGCAGAGGGGGAGGTAACCCTGAAGTGGATGATAGAGTGACGCAAGATGAACAGCTGAATGAAGAGGGAAAGAAATTGCTTGACCTTTGTGGAAACAATGGGCTAACGGTATTGAATGGAAGATGTGAAGGAGACGAAGAAGGATGCTTCACATACATAGGGCCGAGGGGAAGTTCGGTGGTGGACTTGGTGTGGGTAAATCAAGAAAAGGGACTCATAAAAGATATGAAAATCCAAGAAAGATCTGAATCAGACCACCTACCGATTGAATTAATAATTGACGGAAGCGGAAGTTCACGGCCAGAGAGTAAAGCAAAACACGAAGAAACCATAGATATCATAAAATGGAATGAAGAAGCGGGAAAATTGTTCAGGAGAAGCATAGACGAAAAATGGTCAATAGTAAAATGGAACGAAACTCCAGAAGTGATTAACAACCAATTAATAGAGATGTTTGGGGAAGCGGCGAGAAATAGTAACATGAAGAGAAAAATAAAAAAGAGAAAAAATGAATGGTTCAATAGGGAGATCAATGAAAAGAAAAAACAAGTTGCAAAAAGCTTAAAGGAATTTAGAAAAACAAGATTATGGCAACACAGGATAATATACCTTAAAGAAAAACGGGAACTCAAGCAACTAGTTAATCACAGAAAGAAAAAACTCAAAGAAGAGGAATGGATGAGAGTAGATAAATGTAAGAATATATCAGAATTTTGGAAAACGGTAAACAAGTATAGAAGAAAGAAGAAAATAGATATAGAGGTCCCTTTGGAAGAGTTTAAAAGCCACTTTATACAGTTACTAGAAGGAAGCATGGAAAGAAAAAGAACCCATTTCGAAAAAGAAGAAGCATACGAAGAGTCGGCCTTTAATGTGAGCAGTTTGAACAAGGATTTCCATCTGAAGGAGCTTGAGGAGGAAATACGAAAACTCAAAAAAGGAAAAACACCAGGTGAAGACGAAATTATAAACGAATTTGTGAGAAGCCTCAAACAAGAGGAGAAATGGGACTTGTGGTTCTTTATGAATCGAATATGGAAGTCAAGTACGATACCGCAAAGATGGAGAATGAGTGAGATAGTTCCAATCTTCAAGAAGGGCTCAAGGGCAAACGCTAAAAACTACAGGGGAATATCACTTTTAAACACACTTTACAAAATATATGCAGGGATCCTAGCAAAAAGATTAAAAGTATGGTGTGAAGAGAATAAAATCATTTCGGAAGCTCAAGCAGGGTTCAGAGATAACCGCGGAGTTAGAGATCAAGTTTTCATCCTAAGAACAGTGATAGAAGAGAAGATAAAGTTAACCAAAGGAAAGGTATACTTAATGTTTGTTGACTTCACGGCGGCCTTTGATAAAATAGATAGGCATCTGCTATTCGGTAAATTAAGAAGAATCGGAATAAGGGGAAGAATGTTGAAAGCAATACAAAATATCTATGAAGAAACCACGAGCAGAATAAAGGTGGGCCAGGATACTTCTCCTCAATTCCACACACATAAGGGGGTGAGACAGGGATGCCCGCTGAGCCCGGTATTATTCAACTTGTTTATCAACGACTTGGAAGCAGAACTGAGAAGAGAAGGTACGGGAGGCGTAGTGATTGGAGAACAGAAAATTCACTGTCTACTATTTGCAGATGATGTAGTGTTAATCGCAGAGGAAGAGAGGGAGCTAAGACAAATGATTAAAACTTTAGAGAAATATACAGATAAGAATAACCTAGAGGTAAATGCAGAGAAAACGAAGATAATGATATGCAAGAAAGGAGGAGGGAGGAGAAAAATAGAAGAAATATGGACTTGGAAAGAAAATGAAATAGAAAAAGTGAAAAAATTTAAATACCTGGGCCACTGGATTACAGCATCAGGAAACCCGAATCATCACCTAAAGGAAAGGGCAGCGAGTGGACAAACAGCACTGAACCAACTTTGGGGTATATGGAGAAGAAGTGAGCTAAGCAGTGTTAAAAAAATGTTCTCCCTATATGAAAGTATAGTGGAATCCTCGACAACGTTTGGCCAAGAAATGTGCGGATGGAGAGGTTCGGGAGATATGGAAAGAGTTCACTCGAAATGCGTCAAAGCGGTGTTAGGACTCAGACAGGACACACCAGATTATATTTGGAAATTGGAATCAGGGAGGTTAAGTGTCGACACAAGAACATTTGAAAAAAAAATGAAATACTTGATCAGAATTATGAAGATGGAAAAAGATCGATGGCCGAGAATATGCCTAAGAGAAACCCTAAGGGGATTAAAAAATAGAAATCCAGGAAGGTGGGCCAGAGAACTCAAAGAAGTCCTAGAAAAACTTGGAAGCACTGGCCTGATTGACGCCTTGTGGAGAAACAACATTGGTGAGTCGATCAGAGAAATTGGAGACCTGATAGGGAAGAAAATGGACCAAGAGTGGCAAGATTGCTGGAGGAGAGTAGACTCTTCAAGATACTGCAGGGTATATAGAGAAATTAAGAAGATACCGGGAGAGGAAGCCTACCTCAGGGACACAACCCTAGGCAAGAAGAACAGGGAGATTTGGGCAAGAATGAGATGTGGCAACTCCCTCCGAGGGGGAAAAACCTGGTGGGAGGACACAAGCTGCAGAATGTGCAGTAGAGAGGAGGAAAGCCCGGAACACATCCTGCGATGTCCATGCTTCAAGATGAGAGTACCGGACCACCTAAAGCAACACCTGGAAGAACTAGGGATGAGAAAATTGCCAGATATCCTGAAGAAGGCACCGGAGAAGAAAACTTTGGCGTTATTTAAATTTTGGGAAGAAATAGGGAAAGAAGAGAAAAATAAATGACTTTTTAGTTTGTCTGTTTTTTTCTTATTTATTTTTTCTACTAATGTTAAAAAAAAAAAAAAAAAAAAAAAAAAACCTTGTATATATGTAGACCAAAGTCCAAATAGGACTAAGGTCGGAATTCAAATAAATAAAAAAAAAAAAAAATTAAAATTCATAAATCAATTATTTTTACTTTCTCTTACCTCTATATATGTTAATATATATAGAGAGAGAAAGTATTGCGATCATGTCAAAAATTCGATGTCGAGATTTTGATGGATATACATGTTTTGAGGTCCCCTGAGTCCAAAAAAGTGGGTCCCGCAAATTGGTCTGTGTGTATGTATGTATGTATGTATGTGTGTGTGTGTGTGTGTGTCTGTGTGTGTGGACAGATTTTTAGCATGAAGGAGTTGAGCTAGCGGATTGAAATTTTATATTTAACTTAGGTACCTTTGAAGAATCTCAAAATAAGCTTTTGAACAAAATCGGCCAAAAAGTACTAGTACTTTACTGATGTACTTTTTCAGTTTTTTTCGATTTTCTCAAAATTCCCTCCAAGGATTTTTTTTAAAATTCATAAATGAACTATTTTTTAGATGCTCTTTAAAATGTATATTCTCATTTTGCCGTTGAAATCTTCTGAAGACCACTTTACTCTTGTTCTTCATAGGAAAGATAGAAATGGTTGCCATGGTAACGGAATTTAAATCTTTTTCTTTTTATTAGATTAAAAATCAATTATTATTTAAATTCCCATTTTTTTTAAATTTATTTGTGTCTTTAATTGTTTCAAAGAAAACATATATGTCTCTCTCTCACTTGCAAACATTATCGTCTCTCTCTACTCTTTTTAAATTCCCTTTCCACCTTATCTTCGCATAGGAACAATGTTAATTTCCTATAGGGATTTGTATGTTAATTTCGATTCAAAAGGGGGTCCCCTTTAGAACTTTTTTAGGCATTTAAAATTTTTTTTCCAATTCTTATGAAATTTTGTATTTATTTACGATTCTATATTGTGTATAAAATGTCCAAATATGAGATTAAAATTTTGAAAAATAACCATAGTTTATTTGAAGCAGTCAACATTTAAAATGCAAGTTTGAAACTAAGGTGCTATCGGAAACTAAATATATCTCGACACAAAAAATCTGGTGTGACCAGCACAGTGCGCAACTTTCTCTTACCGAAGGGTAAGAGAAAGTTGTGTGCTGTGCGCCAGTCACACCAGATTTTTTAGATGCTTTTTAAAATGTATATTCTCATTTTGCTTTCAAAATTGTTTGAAGCACACTTTACTCTTGTACTTCCGTAATGTACTGGTACATACTTCGCGCCTTAGGAGGGTACATGTACCTAATTTAAATATAAAATTTGAACCTGGTAGTTCAAAACGTATATTTCCATCAAAGTCTCGACTTCAAATTTTGATATAAATCCAATACTTTCTAACTTTATCATAAGTAAGATAGGAGAAATGGTTGACATGATAACAAAATGTAAATATTTATAATATATTGGTGAAAACTAAATATATGTTGACACAAAAAATCTGGTGTGAAAAGCACAAAACACAACTTTCAATTACCGAAGGTAAGAGAAAGTTGATTGCTGTGCGACCAGCACACCAGCCATGAGTTTGTTTGAAGCTTTTAAATCAGCCTAATCATGTCCTTGGGTATATAATTTAAAATTTGTATCGTTGAAATTAATAATTTCAGTGGTTATGACCACTGTATAAATTCTATAATTTTTTGAATAATAATAATAGCGAGGAGTCGACAAACCGCAGTGGGACTCGTCAAATTAAACATATTCAAATATTCAATGTTCATTTTATTTTAGTGAAGCTTATTAGTCATGCAAATGACTAAAATAAAAACAACCGATACCAATAAGCGCCCATATTTTTTGAACATAAAGCAATAATTGTGATTCATTAATATGAATCCTGAGCCGTAATGGAGTATTTGTCTCGTTAGCTTTTAAAGCAGTGTTTCTCAACATTTTGAAAAAAAAAATAATAATAATAAATAAATAAATAAAAACAAATTATTTATTTATAAAATTTATTCAATCATAAGACTTTGTTTTCTGGAACAAATTATTTATTTAAACTGGTAACCGATGACTCTAAAATTGCTCAGGGGCCCACATCTTGTGGGTACGTGGATGGCGACCACGAGCTGCCCTAGCTGGGACTGGCAGTACTTCTGTACTTTGCATGTCAGTCTCATTCCTTCTATATTTTCAACAGGCGTCAGACCGTGCTACTGACCGGCCTGTTCTATTCCTTCCCGGTCGCAAAAAACCCTCCTCTCCCCTGCCGACCCCGCACTACGGGATTAAGGCGAAGAAAGAAGAAGAATCTTTGACACTATGATTTAATGAAATAAATAAAATTTAAAACAGGTTGTATATTTCAAAACTGAAACATTAGTAAAGTAGGCCTACTATTATTTTATTTAAATATTTTTTTCGCGCCTCAGGAGGGTATATGTACATAATTTCTATATATATAAAAAGAGAACTCATTGACTGGCTTACAATCATCGCACAGCCTAAACTGTAAGACCTAGAAAGCTGTAATTTGTGTACTTTTTTTCGATTTTCTCAAAATCCCAATTCAAATGGGATTGTCCCAGATGTAATAATAACCTTTGTAATCTTAACTGAATTGTACCTGAAGAAGGCCACAGAATGAGTGGCCGAAACGTTGTAATTTTTACAAATAAACCACAGAAAACAAATTTTTTTTATTTTCAAACGAATTCATAAATAAATCCTCTGATTACTTATTGGGTTTTATTATTTTATCGAAAACAAAATTTAAAAAAATCTATTGTAACATCACAACATACACTTTTCGATTACCGAATTTAGTCTATATAAATAAATTTCTCGAATAATCATTAACCTAGAAAAATGTAAAATAAGTCTGCGGAAGTGACTCAGCATTGAGCATATCATACTGTATAACTGATGAAAAAAAAAGTTTAAAACTATCCATTTACGTATCATGAGGATTAAAATTTATTGAATGATTTATTAGCTTTAGTTCTTTTTAAGTTGGATTATTTAATTTTGTCATAGAAAATTAAAAAACTTAGCATTATGAACTTTGATTTGACTCCTTTCAAAACTAAGTATATTAATATACTTGTTTCAGATACATGCTACTAAGATCTCCTTTTCCATCAGAAGAAATTGTAATGTCGGCATCTCGTCTCGACTTTGGGCGAAATTAAATTCAGAATCACTACATATGGTGAGTTTTGTGTTTTAATATTTGTTTTAATAGACAATAGCAATGCGTCAAGCATTACATACGAGACCTGTAATTTGCCCTCTCGACTGGCGCCAATCTATCTATCGACTATCTATTGTAATACTATTCGTATAATAGCATTGTACTTTTATTTGTTGTTTGTTTGTATGCACATAAGTTCTCGAAAACGGCTCTAACGATTTTTTTCAAATTTTAAATATACACTAGGTCTCATCTTTGGGACATACAGAAATGTGTCTAATTAAATTTTCGTTTTTTTTTTTTTTTTTCAATAGCTAAAAAACTTTACATTGAAATAAGAAAATATGATTCTATTATTTAAATAAAATCAATTGAATAATTTTTCATTTTAATTTATCAAGTTAAGAGTATAAGGGGAGAAAGTGACATCTGTTCTATGGAATTTATATGAAAATCAGTCAACCAAATCAACATGGCCTAGATTCTTATTTTCCTTTTAAGAAATATTATCTCCAATTTATCTCTTAGAAAGGGTGGGTTTAATTTTTCAATTATGATTATGTTTTCATAAAAACTTTCTCTATTCTCTGTCTGGATTTTATTTTGTTTTAAAAATTATACTTTTTATTTAAATGTTATTATTTTCATTCTTCCAAGGTGTGTTGTAAAAAGTGAAATGGTGAGAGGGATAACGAGGGAAAGACGTTGCTTTCCCACTCTCTTAAGGACATCGAAAGAAGGTGGCCAGAGGGTTCGTTGGTGATTTGGTTTGCATGGGAGAGGGGATACGATTTTCGGAATTCTTAGACCGAATCTTTCGCTTTGAATTTAAGTAAATATTTTTTCCAAGCAACTTTTTTTTTTAAGATTCATCTTAAATTGTTGTCTTAACTTTGTTATCCTAAATATTTACACTGAATTAGGTACTTCAAAACATATGAATGGATACATGATCAAGTGTTTGTTATTTTAATCTTTGCTGGTCATTTTACTTTTCTTATATATGTTAATTAATATAGAAAGAAAGTATTTCAGTCATGTTAAAAATGAGCTAAAACGGTTCGATTATAATTGCCAAGAATGGTGTTAAGGTTGAAGCTTGTTTTGGACTGTCATTGATTGTTATTTTTACTTTCTCTTAATTTGATGGTTAATATATATATAGAGAGAGAAAGTTTTGGATTCATGTTAAAAATTTACTGTCGAGATTTTGATGGAAATACACGGTTTGAGTTCAAAAATGTGAGTCTTGTCTGTCTGTGATCAAAATAAACTATGAAAGAATAGAATTACGAGATCGAAATTTTATATTTAATTTACATAACCTACTGCGGCGCGAAAATAAGCTTTTAAATAAAATCGGCCAAAAAGTACTAGTACTTTACTAATGTACTTTTTCAGTTTTTTGGATTTTCTAAAAATTCACTTTAACGATTTTGATTAAAATTTATGAATCAATTATTTTTTTTAGAAGCTCTTTAAATTGTACAGTATATTCTTAAAAAACATAACCAAGTTTAAATAAACGGATCCGTGGTGCGACTCCCGGCGGTACCTACATTTTTCGCTTATTTAAATTAATAAATACTTGGTTATATGTTTTTTCATAATTACTTCATGGACCAACACATGATATATATAATTCTTTATTTATTAAAATGTATATTCTCATTTTGCCCTCGAAATTGTTTGAAGTACACTTTACTATCGTATTTGATAGGAAAGATAGGAGAAATGGTGGCCATGGTATCAAAATATAAATATTTTTCTGTGTCTGGCAGAAATGGAGGTCTAAATGGCCTTAAATATCTGAAACGACCTTAAACAAATAAATAAAAAAAAAATGTACTTCTGTCTAAAAGTAATTACAAAAAATCTTTTGAACAAACATACAGCACAACTTTTTTCAATTACCGAAGGTAAGAATAAGTTGTGTGAGATCAGTCACATCAAATTTTTTCCTATCTTGTTGGTTTATAGTTTTATTTTATATTTTGTAATATCATTTTTCTATCACTTTTTGTTTGGATTATTTCGTGTCATCCAATTGTCAATTTACTTTTCCTATGTTCAAGTTGGAATTAAAAAAAACTTTTGTAGATAAAACTAAAAACAAAACAAAAAAAAAAAACAAACAAATATTTTTCAAAGTAAAGATAAAAATTTAGAGATATTTAATTAACAGTTGGTGACCTTTAAAATCTTTTTCTCCCATAGAAGAGACTGGACGTGAGTGGAATTGGTCCAGTTGGTAATTAAGGATTCTCTCTATATAAAGTTTCAATTCTTTTCTTAGATTCGTTCATTTCTATCTTTAAATCGATTCCCGGTTTATGAAATGAACACTTAGGCCCAATGCCTTAAAATAATATTCTAGTCCTTTGCACCTCTGTTTTTTTTTTTTTTTACTCTAAAGTGTTTTAAGTCAAATATTTTCAGAAAGTTTCATTTATCATTCCAACAAATTACTAACAAATTCATCGAATATAAATGAGCCAAAAAATCGAAAACGTGACTGAATTTGGTGAAATTCCTAAAGGCAACAAGTTGTCGTTATTTCTTAAATAAATGAAAACAAAAATTTAACTAATAAAATTTATATTGATAGCCAGTTCGGCACCCGGGTGGGAGTCGAACCCGTGATCTCCAACCTAATCATGATATTTTAAAGCCGAGAGTGAATATTATTATATAAACAATTTTTCCCAGGTGTTTTTTTTTTTTTTTTTTTTTTTTTGGAATGGGTGCATAAGGTCCGAAGACCTATATTGACCAATAGTCACATGCAGCCAGGAAGAAAATAAAAACAAAAGGAGAAGCATAAAGGGGAAACTCAGCTACGGGAACTGAGAAGATGCCTGTTGAGGTTAGACTTGAAAGTCTGAAGATTGTAGGTTTTGGGGAAGATAGACGCAGGGAGCTTGTTCCAATCACGGGAGGTCATGGGGACAAAGGAAGAATGAAATTGATTTGTTCTGTTAGTCGTGATCTGAACAGCATAGGGATGCTGGGAAGATGCCTCTCTTGTGTTCCGTGAATATGTTGCATTGGGTGGGATAATTGATTTTAATTCGGCAGAGCATTGACCATGGTAATACCTGTAGAAGAGAGAGAGTGCAGATACTCTTCTTCTATGATCTAGTGACTGTAGGGATGCAGTAAGGGTAGAATCACCTATCAGTCTAATTGCACGCCTCTGTATGGCTTCCAAAGAGGAGAGAGCGTCTTTCGACGCCCCTCGCCAAAGGTGGAAACAATACTCAAGACACGGCCGAATTTGGGCTTTATAGAGGATTAGGAGTTGTTGGGAGGAAAAGTAACGCTTCGTTTTGAATAGGAAACCCAATTTCCTTGCGGTAGATTTAACCACAGAAGAGGTTACAGAAGGTTACAGAAGAGGTTACTCTTCATTCAGGAATTTTCCTGTTTTATTAATCAAGATGAAAACACAACAATAAATTTTATTGTGGCTAGAATAAAATACACTTCAACATTATTTATTTGTTTGTATTTTATTGTGGCTACAATAAAATAAACTTCAACATTATTTATTGGTTTGTATTTTATGTGACTACAATAAAATACACTTAAACATTATTTATTGGTTTGTATTTTATGGTCGCCACAATAAAATACACTTTTACATTATTTGTTGGTTTTTTCGCATCATTTTCATATTGATTAATAAAACAGGAAAATTCCTGGATGGCCAGTAACCACCTGGTAAAAATTGTTTATAATGATGTTTATCTTCTTGCACTAGGCCACTAATCCCGTATTTCTTAGTAGGCTCTTCTAGCGGCTTGCTAGATAAAGAGTCTATTAGCTCAGATAACTCGTGGTCGTCTCAAGTTAAGAGCGTCTGAGTTATTTTGATAGTTAAAGCTAAAAGTTTTTTTTTTTTTTTTTAATCAATATAAAGGATTGACTTTCAAGATATATTAAATTGAGGGAATGTTTTCACTTCAAAAGGACATTTAAAATTGTCTAGAGAGAAGTTTTGGGGTATTTTGCACTCACCCGAACTCTTATGTTATTTATGATCCTTTTTGACATTTAATGCCAGAAACCAATTAAAAGACCATAAACTAATTATAACTTTTTTAATCATTAAAAATTTTCTTTTACGATTTATCTTAGAATGTTGTTGCACTGAAAAGTGTATTTAAACAAAAGAATTGAATATCTTTGATTAAAATTAAACTCTTCTATCAGTTTAAACTTTTCTATAAGATAATAAAAATTTTAAGTATGAAAATTCGATTCAAAAATTTAGTCAAGTACCAATTTAGTTTGATTCGTTTATTATTATTATTTTTTTTTTTACTTATTTACCAAAGAGTAAAAATAACCCTTACTATTTTCGGGTATATGAATTAATAAATGATTTTTTTGGTAATCAACGAAGAAAGACCCTTTCGGGTATTTTTCGTTGATCATCTCAAAAACCATTCGAAGTTTTCGAAAAAACGTTGAACATTTTTAAAATAAATAAATAAACTACTTTTAAGACAACACTTTCGACGGGTATTTAGTTTTCCAAAATTTTCGACCTATATAAGGAAGAGTCATAAAATTTAACAAAATTAAGAAACAATTGCTTCTTAAGAAATTCATATATGCCTAAAACAAGAGACAATTTCTCTCATGTTTATACATTAGACCTACTAATTAAGTTGACTTTTCCTGAAAATATTAATTTATAGAGTAAAAAGATAAACAGAAAGAGGGAGAGAGAGAACAGCTACAAATGTTCTCTTACTCTCTCAATCAAGAGTGTTTTATTTTGTTGATTTGTTTAGACAATAAAATATTTAACATTTCTCTATAAAATTTTAAATAAACTTTATCAAAAATTATTATCTGTATACATCAAAATATCTATACATTATACAAAATTGCGGAGTATTCGTCCTTGTCTCATGCTAAACTTGAAATTTCGAAATATAATTTTTCAATCTAATAGACGACATTATGGAGAGGCTGAAAATCTAGAAAGTTTTATTCTCCATATAAAAAATAAATTCATTAAATAAAATTAACATTGAAAGTGTATTTTTATATTAACTAGAAATAAAATTACACAAAAATATGGTGTAAAAGGCACACAGCACACAACTTTCTCCCTTCGGTAAGAGAAAGTTGTGCACCGATCTTGTCACACCAGATTTTTTGTGTCGAGATATATTTAGTTTCCCATAGCACCTTAGTTAACTTGCATTTAAAAAAAGTAAAAAATTCAATTGATTCAAAATTTCCATAGGCTCTGTGTATTTTAAATGTAGTCTGCTTGAAGTATACAATAGAGAATCTTAAATAAATACAAAATTTCATAAGAATTGAAAAATTTTTATTTAAATGTGTAAAAAGTTCCAAAGGGGACCGATCCCCTTTTGAATCGAAATTAACATACAAATCGCCATAGGGATTTAACATTGGCTCTGTGGATAGAAGAGCCGGAAAATGAATATGAAAAATGTGAAATACTAACTTCAAACAATTTCCACGAAAAATTTTACTCATTACTTTTTAAAGGGCATATAAAAACTAGTTAATTTATATGAATTTTAATTTAAAAAGAAAAATACTTATATTCTGTTACCATGGCAACCATTCTCCTACCTTTTTACAACGCTTTTATTAACTTGCTTTCCTGTTTTATTTCCTACAAGACTAAAGTGTCCTTCAAAAGATTTCAAGGATAAAATAAGAATATACATTTTAAACAGCATGTAAAAAATAATTGATTTATGAATTTTAAACAAAATCATTGTAGCGAATTTTGAAAAAATGGAAAAAACTGAAAAAGTACATCAGTAAAGTACTAGTACTTTTTGACCGATTTTGTTTAAAAGCTTATTTTCACGATTTCGGGAGGTGCCTAACTTAAATATAAAATTTCAACCTCGTAGCTCATTTCCTTCATGCTTAAAAATGTCTACAGAGACACACACGATACACACACACAGTGGGACTCAAAACAAGTATATCCATCAAAACCTCGACATCGAATTTTTGACATGATCACAATACTTTCTCTCTCTATATATTTCATATATAGCGTGAGAGAAAGTAAAATTAATAAATTTTAATGCAGCAGTGAAAAAATTATAAAAAATTTTTTTTTATCTGATAAGTTTTTTCAAAAATTTTAAAATTTGTAATTTTTTTTTCATATTATGATATCAAAAAGTTTTTATTCTTTCCGTTTTTTCGAAAACTTCGAATGGTTTTTGGGATAGATGATCAAGAAAAATAAATGCGAGTTTCTCTGTTTGTCCAAATTTTCGTTGGAATTTCGAAATGAAATTTTTCACTCTCATATGGAAAGTCCAGGAAGAATATCCAATTTCCAAATCTCCATTTGAAGAGAGTTTTAGGCATAGTTGAATTGATAAAAAAAATTAAGACAGAAAATTAATGTAAACTTTTAGAAAAACAGAAATATTTATATCACTAACTAGCCGCACTTACACTTCTCGATCCGAATGGAAATAAATTACAAATTGTCGATTATAATCCTTTACTTTTTCATCCATTTTTAATCAATTTTTAATAACCGCTTTTGTTTTCTCTTCATATTCAGCAATTTGTATCCTGCTGCTACTCGATATTTAATAATAATTTAAGATTATAATTTTTAAATATGCTATTAAAAATTACCGAATCTTTTTACGATCGCATAAAATAAATGTATTTTAATATCTAATTTAAAAATTTAACAATAAATAAAAAAATAAATTGGAAATTACAATAAATTTAAATTTTAGATGATCCACAATAAATATCCATGAAATTAATTAACCAAAAACTTTTTAGAGGATATGGATTAAATAAAGAGATTAGATAATAAGAGAGAAAATTGAAAAAGAAAACGATTGAATTAACTTTAATGGATTGATAGCTTTTAAAAAAAAATTTAAAAGAACTCACATTTAATAAAATGTGAAATCCTACATTGTAAAAAAAAAGAAGAGGAAGAAGTCAGTGCAAACCCCCGGCATTTAATAAAGATGTAAAACAGAAGAGATCCGACAAAAAAAAGGATTAAATTAAGTAAAGAAAAAAAAACCCAGACCTAGAATGGAATATGGATATAATTTCAGTATTTTGAAATTTCCCCCAGGAGATTATATTATTTAAATATTAAATTATCCTGACATTGTTTATTTTATCATATATTCAAATATTTAATTAAGAGTTACAATCCCTAATTATACAACGAATAAGTTTATTTTATTAAAGAAACAAAAAAAAGATGGTTTAAGTTTGGAACAGTTATTATGGCAGCCAAGAAGAGAAAATGAAATTTTGCTTAGATATTAAAAAAAAAACGAAAAAAAATTATACTATCACTTTTTATAGGGAATTTACTAATTTAGGATTTTAAGTAATTAATACCTTAGGAAACAAAATTTAATTAAAAAAATATATATATATATATAAAATTGACACCCACTTGAAGAATTTTTTTTACTAATTTAATTCTAATAATCTTAAAAAAAGCATACGTGAGGAGTCGTAGGACCCCTGGCAGGAACTAAGTTCCTCACGCCTTTACTTCAACTTTGAATTTAATATGAATATTATTTAAATAGACGGAAAGCCCGCTGGAACCTCTGGTTCGCCTTCGGCGAGCAATTTCTCGCCTACAGTAGATAGAAGGAAATAAAGAGGAGAAGGTGGCCTCGCCAAGACTTCGGCTAATCTCGCTTTCCTCAGCTGTCGCTCGGGCGCTGGGAACGCATTTTTGTTAGGAACGCGTTTTTGTTACGTTACATTTTCTCCCAATTCACCCTGCGTAAGCCACGTTAAAGAACTTCGTTCAAAAAAGTACACATAGATTTTAGATATAATTTAATTCTTTCCAATAACTACAATGAATATATTTTGAAATTCATTATTTATTTTGAAAATTTTGAAAATAATTCCTCAGCCACACTCAATCGCGTTTTATTTTCAAATGTTCTTGCAGGGAAAATTGACACTGAACGATAGTAACATAGCTACGAGGGTTCAGTGAGTGCCAAAAATAAATATAAATAATAATACTACGGTACCTTCTCTGAGTGGCTTAAGGGTAGTCAACCATTTACACTGGTTTGTCTAAATGGTGTTCTTAAAATCGACTTTCCCCTGGAAAGCTATAATAAAGTAATAATAGTTTTTTATTTTACTTTTGCTCTGTGTGTCTGTCTACCTCTGTGTCTGTGAACAAAATATCTCGAAAACGAGAAGAACTATGAATCCGGCCCTGGAAGATAAGAGAAAGTTGTGTGCTGTGCGACCAGTCACACCAGATTTTTCTCTTTTGCTTGGAACGCCTGCACGTAGGCAACCAGAAGGGATCGTCCAAAGCCAGAGCCGAAAGCCCCGCCCTTTTCCCAACTGCTGCTCCCCACCACTCACATACACAAACAGAGAGAGGCGCACACATACATTCCACTTGTTATTTTCCAATGGGCTTTGAGTTAGTTGTTTCTGAACTAGGAGGAGCGTTTTGACCCCTCCGCACTCCCTCCATTCCCACTTGTTGTTTCAACAGATGTCTCATGAGGGAGGGAAAAAATTTAACTCTTATTAAAATTCTTTACTGGACGGCGCCTGGTGATCAACTGGTCCAATAGGTCTCGAGCGTACAACACATTTTAATTCTATAAATAAACATAGAAAAATATTTATATTTTGTTACCATGCCAAATATTTCTCCAAATATCTTTCCTATGAAATACAAGAGTAGTAGTGTGCTTCATACAATTTTGAGGGCAAAATGAGAATATACGTTTTAGAGAGCATTTAAAAAATAATTTATAAATTTTAATCAAAATCGTGAGAAAATCGAAAAAAAGTACATCAGTAAAATACTAGTACTATATTAAATTGATACTGGCGACCGTTGGCACTAGTTGAAACATATTTGAATAGGTAATATAATTTATACCCAAGGTTATTTGTTTCAATTCATTTTATTGACTCAATACGTCAGTCATTTGTAAACTTCTGAGGATGACACACATAGTGTCGAAATGCGTATTAAGTCAATAATATGAATTGAAACAAATAACCTTGTGTATAATTTATATTACCTAGTACTCTATTGCCGATTCAAAAGCTTCGAGTTACTGACAGTCGATACCTTTTTATCAAATTAGGCCAAACTAATTTGGTACTTTATTAGAATTAATCTATTTGAGGTGTGAAATTTGATATTTAAGGGTAATTTTTGATGATAATAATTTTTATTTGGACCAAAATATGTCAATAAGGTGGTACTTTATTTGAAGCCTCGAGCTTCCCCCTTTCTTTTTTTAATACTGTATTTATAATAAAAAATTCTAAAAAGTTTAAAATAAAAATATAATTAAAAAAAAACTGTAACTTTTTATTGTATTTAAACTAAACAGACAGAAATAATTTAATTGTTCTTGTTAAAATTGTTGAATATTTATGATTTAAAATAAAAGCATGGGCGCTTTGAGGCTATTCAGAGGCTATAGAAATTTTCTTAAGCTATCAATGAGCGCTCCACGCTTTTATTTTAAGTCATAAATATTCAACAATTTTAACAAGAACAATTAAATTAAATTATTTCTCTCTTTTTAAAAATTTTTTTTTAATTGTATTTTTTAAACCAATATAAGTTAAGGGTCCACCGACCACCGGTTGAGAAACATTGTTTTAAAGTATATACATAAATGAAAATAAAAATCAAAAACTTTTAATCAATTAATATTTATTTGAATTTTATTTATTATTTATATAATAAATATTTGAAATATTAATATTTTATCTCTCAAAGAATATAAATATTAAAAAATGGCGGTTCATTTTTATCAGATAACAGCTTATATAAATGTCTAACAAAATAAATTTGGAATTTTCTTATTTTGTTATTATTTCCCTTCTTTTTTTTTTGTCGGTCTTTATATATAAACTAAGCCATAAAATAAAGGTACGGCTTTTAAGTGACTCGGTGAACTTTGGTATTCATGGAAAAACTCCATTTCGACGGAGATACACGTTACAAGAGCTTTTTTTATAAAGGAGATCAAGAAAAAAAATTTGACGTATAAACATTCAACTTTGACTGCTTCACATTAACTTTTTACATATTAATTGGTTTTTATATGTAGCCTTTTGAATTTTTTAATTGAAATTTTTTTATTGATATCATCTATCTATCTAAGTTATTTTAATATGCAAAATTTCATTACTGTGTGGAAATTTATATTTATTAAAGAAAAAGTGAGATAAAAAATAAATAGAATTTAATTAAAATTTTATCTATTAAAACTAACGAAAATGTGATTTAGTGACAAATATCAAGTGGGATATAATAATACTTATTTAAAAAAAAAATAGCAATATAAAAAATCAAGTGGTCGCCTTTGCAGCAACCAGATGAGCCTAGAATATCCATCAATCCTGGTAGAAAGTTCCTGGATGGACTCATTGTTGAAGTCAAAGTAATTTTGTTTCAGTAATTTATTGATTTTAGAGTTGATTTTCTTCGCTAGAGGATGGATTTTCAAGAATACATTCTTAACAAAGCCCCTTCTTCGGGACAACCGCACCACATTGTTTACAAAAAGACATTTTGAAATTAATAAAATTAAAAAAAATATAATAAAAGCAAATTATGTGAATACTTGGAGGAGCAAAAAATAAAGTGTGCTCTTAGCTCGACAGTCGAGAAAGACAGAAAAAATCATCCCTCGAGAGGTTTGAACCCGAGCTCTTTGTTTACTTCCCTTCATATTTATCACGCCTTTACAATCTCGACTACTTATTTTTGTTATGAATATTATACTTTTTTAAGCTATTTAAATTTGATTCCCTTTTTTTTACTTAATAAACTAGTTTCTGAATTTGATTTCACAAACTGGCTATATTAAAATTCAAGCACGAAAGTATATGAAAAACTTAAAATTTTTTATAGTGAAATTTTTATTTGATGGCTTCAAATTTTTTCGCCCTTCTAACAGCATGTCGCGTTATAAGCTGTGACGTCATAAGCCGTGACACTAGAAGTCATGACGTCACAAGCCGTGACGTCACCAACCATTTATATTTATTTCATCTCTATCCATATAAATGACAAAAATAGGAAAATTGAAATTTAATATATATGACGAATTATAAAATAATAATTGTGAGATTTAATTAATCAATTTTTAATTTTAATTACCTATATCTATATTTTATTTTAATACTTTTGTAAAAACACGGTTTTAATACCCTTAATCGAATAATTTTCTGAAAATTTTCAGTTAAACGCTTACGATTCGAAAAAAAGTTTCACTTACATCGTGGTTTCATAAAACCACATAATGATTTTTTTTACAGTGTAACGCTGGGATTCGAACCACGGTCAATTTAAAATTTTTTTAGTGAGTAAAGTAAATGTTTTTAATAATTTGAACCATTACCTAAAGATTACAACACTCTTGATGAAATCAGGTTACAAATATGAAATAACTTCTTAAAGGTATAATATGATGAGCCTCACTATTAAATTTTGTCTATTATTTTCTATCCAAGACCAGTTAATTTTGTTCTGCTAATATTTATTTAAAGTGTATAAAATAAGGCATAAAAAAAAATAGCATTTTGATTTATACTTAAATACACAAATGGCGGTTTATTGAATGAAGACTTAATTTCTAAAAATAAATAAATAAATAATAAAGCTTATTTTTTTGTCATTCAATCGATTCCTCAAATGTCAATTTTACTTGTCAACGATATATCAATAAATTAGTGAAAGGTTATATAAAATGTTCTTTTTATTTTGTCTAATATATGTAAATTTAATAGTGTATTATTTTGAAAATAATTTATTCTAATCTTTTTAAGAGCCTCGATCTCGTTGTCTACGATTCATTTCCTTTCAAAATTGAATAAACGACGCCGAGTGGTTGTTTATCAACAGGCAAACATTCTGACTGCTCTATATACAATAAGATTATTATTAATATCCATTCTATTTATTAAAGTTTAAGCCGGTCCTTTAACAAAACATGTCGGATCATATTGTGTATATATAAATACAATATAGGTATATATACATTGAAATAAATTTGTCTGAAAAAGAATAGAAATAAAATAACCCTTAAATGTTATAATAGTATGTTATGTTTATGATTATGATAATGTTAAAAGATTCAATGGTTATTGTATCGACTCTAAACAACATAAATAAAATCGTTTGAAGTAATGTACCCAAGGCGGAGAGAAAAATAAATATTTTTATGTCTAAAATTACATTTTCGCTACATTGATTCAAATACGACGACGTGAATGATTTCGTGTATGTTTGGTTGCCGAGATGGCGACGCATAAGGCGCCAATCAATTATTGAAATTTGGTCTGAGATGGGTAATAACAATTGGAAGATACATAGCAGGGGTGGCCAGACTTTCTAAAAACAAGCGAGAAATAAAGAATTGTCATAAGATTTGCGAGCGCATGGATATATACTGTATATGGTATATGAACTGGAAAGTTTCCGCGACCAGATGTATGCGAAGATAAGTTTTCTCGGGTTAAGTCGCGTGGGATTTTGAGATTTACTCAGGGCCGCAGACAGGGGGGGCAGGGGCTGCTATATCTCCGGGGCCTGGGCCTTCTGAGGGGGCCCAGGCCCTTTCCGCTTCAACCTTAAAATTCTAATAAAAAATAATTTTCATGGTTAAAATTTCAATTAAAAAACATCAATTCTTGAAATTTTTTATTTGATGATGAGCTTAAAGGGTCCGGGACTCCTCAGGGAAAAATTTAAAGAAAATGATTTTTTTATTGAAATTTTAAAATTTTAGCTTAAAGGGCCCCCCCCCCCCCCAGGAAAAAATTTCCAAAAATAATTTTTATTTTTTTTTTTTGAAATCTTAAAATTTCAATTAAAAAAATCATTTTCTTGAAATTTTTCCCTGAGGGGTCCCGGGCCCTTTAAGCTCAAATCAAATAAAAATTTTTCAAGAAAATGATTTTTTTTTATTGAAATTAAAGGGCCCGAGCCTCTCAGGAAAAAAATTTCAAGAAAATAATTTTTATTTATTTTTTTTTTTGAAATCTTGAAATTTCAATTAAAAAAAATCATTTTCTTGAAATTTTTTTCCTGAGAACTTGAACTTAAAGGGCTCGGGGCTCCCTCAGGAAAAAAATTTCAAGAAAATAATTTTTATTTTTTTGAAAACTTGAAATTTCAATTAAAAAAAATCATTTTCTTGAAATTTTTTTCTTGAGGGGGCCCAGAGCCCTTTAAGTTCAAAACAAGATTGATAATATTTTTCACGTCTCAGGATAGCTAAAAACGCAGATTTCAGTGCCTAATTTTCAAAAAACCCCCCAGACCACCCTAAAGGCTGGCGTCTGTCCAGGACTGGCCTCAATAAATTATGGTAACCCTATGTTTAGAAAATTTTGAAAAATTTTTAAATATCTTTTTTTATTTAAATAAACATTGTAAGCTATGTATAACTGTTTCAAAAATTGTGTCAAAAACTGTGTAAAAATTGTTGGCATGAAGGCCACAATAGCCCTTTACATTTAAAAAAAAAAACTTTAAGGGTGGGTGGGGGGGGGCGTATTATTAAGTAGCTCTGGGACCTGTCAATTCTGTCAGCAGCCCTGGATTTACTCGACTTTTCGGCTCTCCTTTTGGAGCCATTTTCAAGAGAGAACGGGGGTTAAGCCTTTCTTGTGGTTAAAATTAACTTGAACTATTTTGGTGATTATTTCTCATTATCTCTCCTGATGCTTTTGGTTTTAATTTATTTTATATTTAATCTATTAAAGGGTTGTTTATTGTCGGTTAGAGGGTAGGAATATTTAAGAGAGAATTTGTAATATTTAAAATTGTCTTTTGATATTTTTTCAAACAATAAATAAATTAAGATTAGAGAAAAAAGTATTTTTTTGCATTTTATTCAAATGGGAATTGTAATATTTATTTATTTTCCTTTTTTAACAGAGAGAGTGACTCAGTCTGATAAACAAGTATAGAATGCAACTTTAAATTACCGACAGTAAGAGAAAGTTGTGTACTGTGCGACCAGTCACACCAGATTATCCTCCCCCCTCCCGAAAAACCTCCCTGGACCCGCCCTTGCCAAGGATCAACGCCTCTCGATCTTGCTTAACTTGAACTATTTTGATGAGCATTTCTCATCATATCTCGTGATGCTTTTGGTTTTAATTTATTTTATATTTAATCTAATAAAGGGTTGATTATGGTCGGTTAGAGAGTGGAAATATTTAAGAGAGAATTTGTAATATTTAAAATTGTCTTTTGATATTTTTTAATTCTATAAATAAAATAAGATTAGAGAAAAAAGTATTTTTTTCTTTTTATTCAAATGGGAATTGTAATATTTATTTATTTTCCTTTTTTAACAGAGAGTGACTCAGTCGAGTTCTAGTCTGGCCATGCGTTGCGCGGAGCTCTCGTCTTTCTTACTATTGTGCTTGGATTTATTTTAAAGTGAATAATAATACAACTCACCCCGACCATATCAGCAGCCTCCACACCCCTTGGAGCATCACACTATCAAAGGTAATTAATTAAACAATTTATGAAAAATGCGATTTTAAAATTTTTCTTCGAATTTTTCGAGTATTAAATAAATTATTAAGTATTTTATATATCAATATGTCATCAGGGGCAGGGGGATGAAAGGGGAGAGGGGTGAATATACGAGTTTCTATAAAATATTCTTTTTTTTCTTTATTTAGACATTTAAATTTTTTTTAGCTTACCAGTATCTATTTTATCTATTATATTATTTTTTATTTATGGAGGGGTGGTTTAAGAGTTGAATATAACAATCTTATTAAATAAAAAAAATAAATATTTTTTAAGATAGCAAATTTGCGAGATGAGTTTGTGTTTGATTGGGCAAAAATTGCGTCCCGGTCCTGGTTCGTCTCCAGGGGGCGCAATTTTTGCCCATTCAAACACCCCCATCCCCTTTGGAACTTTTTACACATTTTTTTTTTCCAATTTTTATCAAATTTTGTATTTATTTAGCATTCTCTAATGTGTATAAAATATCCATATATGAGATTAAAATTTTGAAAAATGACAATAGTTTATTTCAAGCTGTCAACATTTAATAAACTATTTAATTAACGTTTATTTTCTCTCATTTTTTGCAAATAAAATAAATGTATTTAGTGGAACATTAAATATATTTGTTTTTTTGCAAAAAAATGAACCAATATTAATACTGCACGTGTTAGAAATTATATATTTTAATTAATTCCGTTTTTGTTTGAGATCTGCATTATATTCCATTCAATCAAAAATATTTATTTCTTACTCATGGGCGTACCCAGGATCAAATCTAGGGGGGGGGGGGCATGGTCAGATCATGGTCGTCCAGGGGGGGCAGATCATGGTCGTCCAGATTGGGACATAGCTATTTTTTAATATAGAGGGGAAAAGCCTTCGAATTAAAGGCCTAAAAACCCTCGAGTCCTAATTCGCCGCCGCTATTCACCAATTTTGTTTCGTTTCACCACTTTATAAACGTTTAATTTTTTTTTTTGTTGCTTCTAGGGGGGGGGGGGGGGCAGCTGCCCCCTGCCCTCGCTGGGTACGCCCATGTTCTTACTCATAAACAATTGGATTAATTTTTGGCGTACATTTTTTCATTTAAGAATTTAAGATGATATTATTATATTCATATTTATTATATTGAGTTTGAGGAAAGAATTCGAATCCCTCTCCACCACCCGCCATTGAAATTAATCAAATATTTATTCTTATCTAAGTTTTCTTGGACTCAACATATATTTTTATTCAATAAAAAATGTTCCGATTTAAAATCATGAATGTTACATTTCAAATATTTCTCGAATTTTTTTTTTATTCTGAACGTAAAGCCTTTAAAAGACTTATAGATTTATTCTTTTGTGAAAATTCAATTCCAAATTTAACTTGAAATCTTTTTTTTTTTTTTTTGTTAACTTTAAATCCGAACATTCTTGAAAAAAATTTTATTTAGTAAACTAAATGGATTTTAACTTTACTTTATAGTCAAAAAAATCTATTTTATTTAATTTTTACTTTTTTTGATAAATATTAAAAAAAAAATAACTTTTAAAAATGTGTAGTAGCTGATGAGAAAATGTAAAATCTGTTAATTAAGAAGAATTTAAGTTAAATATTTTTAGAAATCTATATATATAATTCGCTAATGTCCGTCTGTCCGTCTGTCTGTCACACTCTATTTAGGCAACTTCCCGTTGGAATTTTGAAATGAAATTTTATATGCATAAAGAGGACCTTCTCGGAATTACAGGAAAATTATTTTCATCCCGAAATTCCTTTAACTTTTTGAGTTATTAATTCTTAATGTTACGATTTCTCCTATATGAAATGTATAGAGAAATATTTATGTATTCCTTTCATTTGTGTATTCCATGAACGTAAGCAAATCCTCAAGCAGGTACAGAATTGGAATGGATTAATAATAATGTTCTTTTCATAATTAAGAAAAAAGGCGAGGGGGTCCAGGGGGGCGAAACACCCCTGTCTAGACTTGAAGCTTCTCATAATTAAGAAAAAGCGAGGGTCCGCCGTAGGCGGGTCCGAGCCAACTGGGAGGGGGGTCCAGGGGGGCGTCGCGGCTAGTATATATATAGTTCGCTAATATCCCTCTGTCCGTGTGTCACACTCTATTTGGGCAACTTCCCAATGGAATTATGATACCAAATTTTATATACTTAAAGATGACCGTCTAGAGATTATAGTAAAATTCCTTTTGACCCAAAATTCCTATAACGCTTTGAGTTATTAATTGTTGAAGTTACGATTTCTCCCATAGGAAATGTATGAAGATCTATTAGAAATAAAAAAATGTAATTTTTGGGGGAGAGGCTGTCCTCTTCGATTGATTCTTTACCAACCGCGTTTTTTCAAAAAATGTTTAAATTTAAAATCTTTTTGTTATATTTTTCAAACAGATTTTTTTTTCGAAAATTTATATTAATTGTTTAGAGCATTCGAGAAAGTCGAAAAATAAATATACTTGTTGAAAACAAATCATTCATTTTGATTTGTATTTAATTCTCTTCTTATATACTCAGATTTTAATCCGTCACTCTCATTTCATTTCTTATATCTCTCTCAACTTTTCTCTTTAATTTTTTCCAAATTCGAATTTTTCTTTTGATTAACGATCTTGTTCTGTATCGTGATTTATTGTTTACGTTTTATTTTATATATAATGTTTGTTTCTTATTAAATTGAACGACTTGAAGCTAGAATACGAACAATAATTAAGAAAAAATTAATTTTATTAAAAGATGATCATTTAAAAAAAAATGCCATCAAGTTAATTGAACGGGGTTTGATAAATCAACGATAAGATATTACATTTGACATCTATTTCTTCTATCTCCTTGCCATTTTTCTGTTGATTCGGCATTTGAAAAGAGAAAAAACCGGACCGTAGTGTAGTCTGTCGCTTGATGAGGGAAGGGGAACAACTGGCATAGAGGAAAGGAAAGAAACATCTCGGTTAACTCAAAGCTGCTATTCAATAAATAAGAATTATAAAATAAAAATCTGGTGTGACTTAACGCACAGAACTTACCTTCGGTAATCCAAAGTTATGTACTACACTGTCACATCAGAATTTTTTGTGTCGAGATATATTTAGGTTCCCATAACACTTTAAATCGAAAATTACATTTTTTTTTTTTTTTGGAATGGGTGCATAAGGTCCGAAGACCTATAATGACCAATAGTCACATGCAGCCAGGAAGAAAATTGGTTCACTTGCGTTTCAAATGTAAATGATCGCAATACTTTCTCTCTCTATATATTTCATATATAGGGTAAGAGAAAGTAAAAAGTCAATTGATTCAAAATTGCCATAGGCTCTGTGTATTTTAAATGTTGACTGCTTGAAATAAACTATGGTTATTTTTCAAAATTTTAATCTCGTATTTGAATATTTTATACTCAATGGAGAATTCTAAATAAATACAAAATTTAATAAGAATTGATAAAAAATTTTTAATGTGTAAAAAGTTCAAAAGGGGACCCCCTTTTGAATCGAAAATAACATGCAAATCCCCATAGGGGTTTAACATTGGCTCTATGGAAGGAAGAGCCAAAAAACGAATATGAAAAATTTGAAATACTATTAATACATCAGTAAAGAGTACTTCAAAAAATTTCCACAATCGATTTAACTCATATACTTTTTAAAGAGAATCTAAAAAATAAATGAATTTTATTCAATATCGTTAGAGAGAATTTTAAAAATTGAAAAAAAAAAATGAAAAAGTACTCTTTGCCCGATTTTGTTCACAAGCTTACTCAAACAAAAAATATCAACCTCGTAGCTTATTTCATGCTTAAAATTGTCCACAGACAGTCCAATTAGCGGGACCCACTTTTTTGGACTCAGGGGCCTCAAAACATGTATTTCCATCAAAATCTCGACTATGAATTTTTGACATAATCGCAATACTTTCTCTCTATATCTATTTCATATATAGGGTACGAGAAAGTAAAAATCTATTGTGACTAACACTAGTTAAGTTTGCAATTCTCAAATGTGTTTTGTCTCAAACTAAACGTTAGTTAATTAGGTTTTATAAAAATATTTTATACTTCAAAATAAAATATTTGCAATTTTTTGATTTTCATATCACATCGCAATTAATTTATGAAAACAAAAGAGGTTTTTGTATATTCAACTGCTTTTCAAATCTATTCTTGAAACTTAATCTCGGATAATCTCTAACTAAAACTCAAAATTATAAACAATAGAGCCTATCTTGACCCTGAGGACTTCAGCCTGACTGACAGCATATATAAATGAATCGTTAGTTATTCAAACAAAAGAGTCATCCTCCAGAAAATTTGAACTCACTCCATACATTACTTAATAAAAATGCCTTTTCAAATGATTATAATATCAGAATATGTCATTACTCTTCTCTTTTATGAAAATATTTGATAGATTTTGATCTTTTATTAAGCTTAACAAACAACTTTGTTGACCAATTATTGACAAATAAGAGAGTCACAAAAACGAAATTTTTTTAAATAATTTTAAATTTAATTATACAATTATAATACTGGCTAAGAGTATTTAATATACTGTAGATGTATTAAGTAAGCCAAGGGAAAAAAATAAAATATCTGGTGTGACTGCCTGCACAACACAAAACTTTCTCTTACCTTCGCTTGAAAGATGTGTTCTGCAAAAATAGTTTAATATTTTTACTTTCTCTTACCTCAATATATATGTTAATATATATAGAGAGAGAAAGTATTGGATTAATGTCAAAAATTCGATGTCGAGATTTTGATGTCCCCTGAATCCAAAAAAGTGGTTTTCGCGACATGGTATGTGTGTGTGTGTGTGTGTCTGTCTGTCTGTGTCTCTGTGAACAAAATATCTCAAGAATGAAAAGAGTTATGAGGTTGAAATTTTATATTTAAGTTAGGCACCCCAATGGGACGTGACACGAAGCCTTTGAACAAAATCGATCAGAGTACTAGGATTTTACTGATGCACTTTTTCAGTTTTTTTCGATTATCTCAAAATTCGCTCCAACGATTTTTTTTTTAATTCACAAATCAATTATTTTTTAGATTCTCTATAAAATGTATATTCTCATTTTGTCATTGAAATCTTCTGAAGACCACTTTACTCTTGTACTCCATAGGAAAGATAGGAGAAATGGTTGCCATGGTAACAAAATATAAATATTTTCCCATACTTATAAATTTTACATCTTGAATTCAATTGTTCCTTACTGTCGGAAACTAAATACATGTCGTCGCAAAAAATCTGGTGTGACAAGCACAGTACACATATAAGACATACAAGACATTTTCAAAATGTTTTTTTTTGGCTTTATTCAAGTTGGGCACCAATTCGATTAAATGCCATTCAATTCTAGATTAATTAAAGAAATTATAGACAAACCCCCAAAGAGATTCTATGTTTAGTTTATTACCTTCTCTTACCTCTATATATATTTTAATATATATAAAGAGAGAAAGTATTGGATTCATGTCAAAAATTCGATGTCGAGATTTTGATGGATATACACGTTTTGAGGTCCCCTGAATCCAAAAAAGTGGTTTTCGCGACATGGTCTGTGTGTGTGAACAAAATACCTCAAGAACGAAAAGAGCTAATGGTTGAAATTTTATATTTAAGTTAGGCACCCCATGGGACGTGACACGAAGCTTTTAAACAAAATCGACCAAAGAGTACTTTTTATAGGAGAAATGGTTGCCATGGTAACAAAATATAAATATTTTGCCATACTTATAAATTGTACATCTTGAAAATCGAATGTACCTTACTGTCGGAAACTATATACATGTCGACACAAAAAACTGCACAGAACACAACTTTCGATTACCGAAGGTAAGAGAAAGTTGTGTGCTGTTAGCCAGTCACACCATTTTTTTATATAATTAATTATTTTTTTATTTCATAAGCCTACTACTATAATAAAATCAATTTCTAACACGCGTATAAAAAGTTAATTAATTAGAAAACTAGTTTAACTTGAGATTCAAACTTCTCGCTAAGATGAGTAGAGCTATTAGACAGACTCTCTTAAAAGTTAACTTGCCTCAGAAAAAATATCGTTCCTTTGTTCTCTTGAGATCAAAACCCCAATTTGGTTACTCACTATTATTTGAATTTAAGACTTTCTACTATCTTATATATTATTGTATTTAAAAAAATAATTGTGGTATAAATTTTCGTTAGAATAAAGGAAAATCGAAGAAAAAAACGTGACTAGAGCAAAGTGGGCTCCAAGCAATTTTGGCAGGAATAATATTTAATTTCTGGGCCCCCGCCAGCTGGCTCGGGCTGTCCCTATTAAACATTTGTTGCATTTTTCTTCTTCGTTACCTAGACAATTTGTTTTGTAAACAGTATCAGTCTTTAATTTTTTTCTTTTTGATTATAAAGATATTTTAGTGTATTGCTCCTGTTAAATTCAATTTTTATCTTTTCTTTAAATATCCGATCGGATATTTAAATTAATACATATTAAATGTATGATTTTTCTTCACGAATCTGAACGTGATTATATATAATATCTTAAATATTATGTATATTATTTCTTATTTGTCATTTTGTATTAATCTTGTTAGGAAGCATTCAATTAAACATATTCATATTGTTTAGAATTATTCGGACCAATAGGAATGCTGTATTGAAGTCACGTGATTCGATTGTTTAGCGCTTGGTGTCGACGTGGCCGCTTCTCCTTCATCCCTCAGTAGAGGGCCAGCGGTCAGCATGGCGCCTTCAAATCCTAACATCTCCGCGCTCGTCGGCTCCACTAGAAGCAAAGAACCTCTGCCATGTTCGTAAGCCATCTCAACCAATGATGTATCCTGCTTTATTTCTTCAAATTCCATATTACAAACGAAATCCGAACCTCATTTCATATTTCAAGGTATTTATCTTTTAATACCTAATTTGTTTAGAATGAATTCTTTAGGTGTTTAGCAAATAGAGTTGAACACTTATGAAGTTAATGAGAATTGAAAATCATATTATGATAATAACACATAAAATAATTGTTTAGTCTGGCATGAGAATTTTCGCCATGAAAATATCTTTATATGAAAAATTCTAAAAATCTCTTAATTAAAAGAGAATGAGGTAGTGGGAGAGAATTTTGGAATAACATCTAGTTTCTCTTTCTCTCTTATGTAAAAATGGCACTTCCCCCACCCTTTCTCTCTCTCCTCTTCTTCCCTCCCTCCCCTTATTCCATTCTATTCTCTCTCCCTCTCTTTCTCTAAGTGGGAGGGAGGTTCGTGCTCCTAACCCCTTGCTTTGCTACGTTCACTTGGCTGCAAGCTTCATACGCATTGTCAATGAATGGAGCTGGCAGCGTAGTAGTAGCGCATCTAACTTTCTTTTACTCTAATTAGAAACTACTTTTTTATTATTTAAATTATTTATTGAACATTGGTTGAACATTTGGTTCAGGAAGAAATGTTTAAAGGAATTTAAGGATTTATTTCTTAAATTTTTGCCTCGTTCCATCCATTCTGACAAGGAAATTTTTATTTATTTTTTTTTTTATAATATTTGTCAGATAAAGTCAAATAAGTTTTTTTTTTTTAAATCTTTTCTTCATTCATATAAATGACAAAAATGCGAAAATTAAATTTTATTGCTCCTGGTTCGACTCTAGGGGGTGCAATTTTGCCCAATCTTAAGCACAAACATATCTCGCAAACTTGCTATCTTAAACGATATATTGACTGGCTAATGAACAGTCTATTTGAGCATTGATTGAAAAAATTTCATACTTTTCAAACAAGGCTCTACCTAGTTAATATACTGTTTATGTTTAATTATATTATAGAATAATAATTGTGAGATTTAATTTTAACTTTTCCTTAATTGGCCCGAAACTACATGAAGGAATTATAAACTATAATATAAATTATAGACATAATTAAAATCAATTATAAACTATTTTTGACAAGTGGCTGGGGCCACGCTACGCCCCCTGGACCCCCTTGCTCACCTTCGGCAAGCGAATGCCTCAAATTTGCTTGCTCACTCTTTAGAAATTTTGCAATTGCTCGCCGAAGGCGAAGTATTAAATTGCCCCCTCTAAATCAAAGTTTTACAATCAGCGCCCTGACAGGCACATGCACACAGGAAGTCAGTGGCCAGGGTCGGATCTAGGGGGGCAGTGGGAGCATGTACCCCGGGCTGCAGATATCAGGGGCGGCAAAATAGGGAAAGTGGTTCACAAAAATAAAATGAAATTAGCAGGTGCAGATTTAAGCATTTACCCCTCCTAACAAAGCTCCTAGTTCTGGCTAGCGCTTTATATATAGTAATAATAAATTTTTTTTATAATGAAAATTATTTTTTGTTGTTGACAGGGTGGCTTTCTCTCTCCACCTCGACTGGATGCCGCCCTCATTTACTTTAACCAGAGGGAGATGAGCTTGCAGCCAACAAACGACAACCAGACTCTCTTCACTCTCTCTCTCTCTCTCATACCAGGTAATTATTATTTAATTTTCTATTTTTTTTTCTTTCTACAAATCTGTAGTCTTCTAAATATTTAAATAATAATTTTAATTGCCTTACTATTTCCTCGGTCTGAAAAACCTCACACTTTCTCTTATGTATATTTATCTCAGCCAAAAACATCGGAGATGCAAAAAGGGGCGCCTCGCATTATTTTTGCCCAGCGTCGAGGTGAAATCAAAAAAATGCGCCTCGCTTTTCTGATTTATATAAAAGCGAGGAAATATTTTCACTTAAATAAAACCCCTACAGAATTTTATTTGTTTCATATATCCTCGCTTTTATATAAATCAGAAAAGCGAGGCGCATTTTTTTGATTTCACCTCGACGCTGGGCAAAAATAATGCGAGGCGCCCCTTTTTGCATCTCCGATGTTTTTGGCTGAGATTTCACTTCTTTTTGTGAAATATTACATTTAAATATTATTTAATAATTTTTGTTTATTAAATATTAAGTTATCCCATGAATAGATCTTTTAATATGCATTCCAAACAGTAAAAAATAAATACATCGTTTGGTATTAATTCAAAATGATAAACATAGGATTTCACCAAATTTTATAAAATTTTAGGTTTTTTATTTTTGTTATGTTGGTGAAATATAAATACATCGTTTGGTATCCATTCAAAACGAAAAACATAGGATTTTCCTAAATTTTATAAAATTTTAGTTTTTTTATTTTTGTTATGTTGATAGGATTTAAATACATCGTTTGGTATTCATTCAAAACGATAAACATAGGATTTCCCTAAATTTTATAAAATTTTAGGTTTTTTATTTTTGTTATGTTGGTGAAATATAAATACATCGTTTGGTATCCATTCAAAACGATAAACATAGGATTTCCTTAAATTTTATAAAATTATGTTGGTGGAATGTAAATACATCGTTTGGTATCCATTCGAAACGATAAACATAGGATTTCACCAAATTTTATAAAATTTTAGGTTTTTTATTTTTGTTATGTTGGTACAATGTAAATACATCGTTTGGTATCCATTCGAAACGATAAACATAGGATTTCCCTAAATTTTATAAAATTTTAGGTTTTTTATTTTTGTTATGTTGGTACAATGTAAATACATCGTTTGGTATCCATTCGAAACGATAAACATAGGATTTCCCTAAATTTTATAAAATTTTAGGTTTTTTATTTTTGTTATGTTGGTGGAATGTAAATACATCGTTTGGTATCCATTCGAAACGATAAACATAGGATTTCACCAAATTTTATAAAATTTTAGGTTTTTTATTTTTGTTATGTTGGTACAATGTAAATACATCGTTTGGTATCCATTCGAAACGATAAACATAGGATTTCCCTAAATTTTATAAAATTTTAGGTTTTTTATTTTTGTTATGTTGGTACAATGTAAATACATCGTTTGGTATCCATTCGAAACGATAAACATAGGATTTCCCTAAATTTTATAAAATTTTAGGTTTTTTATTTTTGTTTTGTTGGTACAATGTAAATACATCGTTTGGTATCCATTCGAAACGATAAACATAGGATTTCCCTAAATTTTATAAAATTTTAGGTTTTTTATTTTTGTTATGTTGGTAGCACTTCTTATCACGTTAATCTATTGTATTTCTATCTGAAGAATCCAAAAATCCTAAAAATTTTTATTCCATTTGGGATGAAAATTACTAATATTAATAGATATGTCTTCGGACCTTATGCACCCATTCCAAAAAAAAAAATGTTCCTAGATGACGTCATCAGGGAGCAAAATAGTCAAAATTGTCTTTTCGCCACGTTAAAGATAGGACAAATTTGAAATTTTGAATACCCCTCAAAAAGTCACTTTTGATCCAAAATGAAATTTTATATCAAAGGTATCGGGTTTTTGATAGTATCTATTTGTATTTTAAATTTCATCCAAATCGGTCTAGCAGGGAAACCTGTAGCTTTGTCTAAAAATTTGAAAATTGAAGAAAAGAATGAAAAAAAAAAGGAAAAATAAGAGACTAACTTTTGACCTTCCAAAATTGGCAAAATCTCAACTTTGAGCCTCTGCCATTCTTTTTGGGACTGGAATTTTTTTTTGAATTTGTGCTCAAAATAATCCCTATTTATTCTAGTTTAATATAAAAAAAATTTGGCTCCGATATCTTAAAAACTTTTTGAGATATTCGCCCAGAAAGAGAAAAGTTTCTCAAAAAAATTTTTTTCACGTCCCTATCTTTTATTAAGGATTTAAAATCATTCTTGATAATATAGTCTAGGGACGACTCGTCCATCTAAATGCAATGGGCCATTGGCATCTATTGGAATATCAACTAAATGGTAGTATTAAGAGTTTCTTTGCTTTCTTTTGCTTTTCACATGCTCGGCGACGAGTCGCTCCCGCGACTCTTGATTAGCAATACCTAACACATTAATAGATCTAATGGAGCTTACAAGCTTTTGACCGTAAAATAAAATAAACTATCTATTAATTTAAAGTAGGATATGAAAATTATTAGCGAAAAAATTTTAATGTCGGGATTTCAATAAAAATTTGCAAATTTTGCAACTTCATTGTCTATTGAGTTTTTTTCAGAAGCTTTGCATATAGAAAAGAGAAATAAATTAAAATTTTTACTTCTATTCATTCAGATAATGAATTATTAAAAAAGAAATGTTGATAAATACTTGCTTTACTTAAAATGAGGAAAGAATATAATAATCCCTTTGCCCCTCACACACACATATACATACTTCACACAGACGAATATATATAGATATACTTTTCTATATGCTCTTAAACTTGTTCATACAGGTTGAAAACGGCCCCAGACCTAACTACCTTATACAGTGTGTATGCTATGGTTTAGTATGGCTTGAGTAGCCGGCCCAGCTTACACGTGGAACTTGTGCTCGTGGTTTTATTTCCATAACTCCTTCATTTGGTGAATAATTCTTTAAAATTTATACAATTCTTATTCATTTTTAAATTATAAATATGCTGATATATAAATCTTTAACAAATTCAAAGAATAAATTATTAAAAACATGACTAAATGATTTCGTTTTATTCAAAGCACATTTAACTTTTATTCTCTTTGCAAATCTTCACAATTTTCAATTTTTGAGTGAATATTTTATATAAATGACTAAAATTCATTAAAATGTAATTGAGATTTAATTAAAATTAAAATGTTCAAATTGAGAATGTTAAAATATTAATATTTATTTTTTTTCTTATTTCAGATAGAAATATTTTGTTCGTGAAGTGTTCTCTGCTAAGTGTCTAAGTGCATCTCATCAACTTCAGCTTATGAACGACCAACTTGAAGATTTGGTGCAAGGGAGGATCGGATCAACCAACGTCGAGTCATCAAGGCAGTCTCAGCTGGTTGCAGAGTGTAGCATCTACACCCAAAGTCTGTATGAACATTTACGTGGGCGTAGAGTGAGATAGATTTAGAATTTTCAAAATTTTATTTTAATTTTCTTAATTCGGCTTAAATCTTGAATATTTAGTCATAGGATCATAGATAGGATGTTATTAATACATGTGATTCTTCCATTTCAGAGCCCCTTTTTTTTAGATAAAATTTAGTTAAAAATTTAAATTAATAAATTTTTTTAAATTAAAATAATTTCAAAATTGATTTTCTTTTTCAATTTAAAATTACTTTCTTTAAATTTTTCTAATTTGATCTAAATTCATTGAATTTATCATAATATTGAACATTTTACTTGATTATTTTAAAGTAAATTCAATCCCCAAATGCTGTTTCGCTGGTTCTAAAAGTAATGAATGGGTGAATGGTCAATGTGCATACGGTAAAGAAAGGATTGTAATTTGTCTATTGGTAATAAGTAGGTCATGCACAGCACCTCATTCATTCATTGCCATCGAGGGATCATCGTCATCATATGAGACAATTAAAGTGTGCATGCATTATTATTTTAGCTATTATTCAGTATTAGGTATTGCGTGTATGTGATTACTATTGGGCATCTTTCTTTCTCTACCAACTTCATACTAATGTTAAAGAATACACGCAATTCTTTTTAGATTATCTAGCTAGCAATTGTTAGAGTCTATATATATGGGCGCTTAATAATTAGAAAATCTCTACGCTCACGAGTTGATTTATTTATTTTTGGGGAATTAGGCCTTATGTGTCGGAATTCTCTGATGTTCTCTTGAATTGACGTTCAATTGTGAATTGATTCCTCAATGCTGGCATAGGGTGTTGTTGTTCGTCCCATTTAGGTTCAGGCAGGGCTCCCAGTAGAGGATCATTTCACTTTTGGCCGTTGTTCAAGGGAAATAGGAGAATTTCTCTGTCGTATGTTTCTTCCTTTCGCGCATTTTGAGGGAAAGAGTGTTTTCTCTTTCTCCGGGGCTCTGTCGGTCAGTGCTGTGTTCTGGGCCTTGGTTGTTTCAGGACAGAGTGAGTTAATGTTCAAGATGTTAGGAGTTCGTATAGGTTGTTGTTAGCTTTTAGGGTTCTTTTTTTTCAGCATGCATCTTGAGCAACGTCACTTCTGTTTCTGAGATGAGCAACCAAGGGGGTTCTACAGTATTGCATTGACAGTGCTTCCATCCTAACACGTGAATGAAAAACAGATCAATTAACTCTGCTCTATTTAGTTCGCTATTAAAAATGACATTTCTTAGGCAGGTGGGCCGAGATTAATTGATCTGTATTGTGATCAAGTATGCTTGTATGAGTGTGTGTTTCTTTTCCTCTTTTTATTTTCCTTGAATTTAGGGCGCGTTTCCTCCGTTTCGATTCCGATTAGTGTAATAAATGAAGGCTTACCTGCCTTCCGGGAGTGTTCGCGTTCGCGAGTGTCTCAAGAAAGAAGAGGATCTTCATTTTAGAATTAGATGGCCGTCCCGGTCATAGATGGTTTGGGTTTAGGTTAGTTTTTAGGGAAGCCCTCGTTGAGCCGAAAGAAGTAGTCTACAGGGTAAGTTAAAGAAATTTGAAATATTTTACAATTTTTATTATAAAATAATTCTAATTGTATATTTCTTATTTTGTTTTAGATGGTTAGGGTGGAAGTGGGGGCTGAGGTCTGCGAGTTTCTTCACTGCTTAGCCAATCAGATGCTTTCGTAAGTAATCTAACCATTAGAAAACAACTTAATATTTTAATAAAAAAGTTGCTTAATATTTTTTAAAATTTTTTTAATAGATTTTATTCATCAAATTGAAAATGAGATTGCATCTTGTCGCTTCACTGACTCTCGCAATCACACCAAAGAGAACAACAATGCAAACACACATACAAAAATGACCGGAATAAATATCACATAGTCATCACAGAGAGAAAATAAATAAATAAATAAAATAAATGACTAGAATAAATATCACATAATTATCACAGAAAAAAGAAAGAAAAAATAAATGACTAGAATAAGAATCCCATATGAATTTCACAAAAGAAGAAAATAAACAAATAACCAAAAAATATAAAAATAAATCAAGAAAAATAATCTCAAATTTTCAATGTAAGCAATCCAATTAAAAAATGTTATTATTTAAACTAAAATTTATTTACCCTTTTTTTTTTTAGATATCAGTAAATTATCTGAAGAAAAGTGAATTTTTAAAAATGTTCGTCAAGTCATTCAAAATAATTAATATCCGAAAGAAGTTGAATCCCTCAGGTAAATACACTAAATATTTCATTAATAAATCTGCGTAACAGCCTTTCAAAATAAAGAGATATCGAGGACTTTTGCATAAGATGGATAATTTTCGAGTTATAACTTTTTTTCACCCTTCGTATATCTAATTTTGATGAAAATTTAAAGTTTTTCACCAATATCTTTCATTAATAATAATAATTATTATTATTTCTTAAAAGATGCGTAATTTTGATTTAAAATGTTTATTTCTAAACAAAATAATTAGAGAGTCTAATTTTACACTTAAATGAATGTCATTCATTTTAATTTTTTTTTTTTTTTAATTTAGACCTCTCTAATTGAGTTAAAAAAAAAAAAAAAGATTTCAAGTCAAAGTTGTCGCCTTTCTATAAAACTATTTTTATACTTGATTAAAGAGATATGACTGAAAACTCGGAAAAAAAATTCCTCATTAAGATTCGTTAGTTTCAAATTTCTATTTGTCTTATCTAATAGGCAACACAGGTTCCGTAGTGTTTACGTTTGCATAACTCCCAGGCGTTTCCATCATTTGACTCAAAATACTTATACGCCTAGGAAAATATAAACATTTTTTACCGACTTCTGTTTTTTGGAAATTACTATTAAAAAAGAAAAATGAGTTTAAAGTCTTGTTTTTTCAAATTTTTATTTCATCATTTAAGATGAAGAACTAGAGAATCAGAATCAGTAATAATAAAAAAAAAAATCGATTTTTTGAACTTTTTTTTAATCGGCTCTCCTGAAAATTTAGCTCAGTGAAGATGGTGGTACCTTTCCATGTGAACGGTCACATATAATCAATTAAAAAGTTTTTTTTTTTTTTTTTTTTTTAGTCAGCAGAAGAAATGGACCCAAGTTCGGCGCCACAAATTTCTCCCTCGACCAGGTGCAATGCAGATGGACAACAAATACAGATAGAGTACAAATGGGAGGATCCGTGGTTCAACTCCCGGCAGCACACCCTTATTTTTTCGGGTATATGAATTAATAAATATTTAATTATATAAATTTCCGTTTCGCGGCTCGCATACTCGATATATATAATATCTTAAATATTATATATAATTTCTTATTTATAGTTTTTAAAGTGAAACTTTATTTTGATCGACACAAATTTTTTAATTATAATAATACGGAAGGCTCCAAGGCGGGCGGCTCAGCTAGTTTTATATCCAATCAATTATAGATTTTATCAGAGAGATTTTATTATTATTTAATAATTGTTGATATTTTGAGACACCTTAAAGTCGGGTTCTCACCTCACCCTACATTCTTTGCCCTAATCACATACAGCGAACAAGAGGGAAGCTAATTTAACCATTAATATTAGATTTGAAACCCAAGAACTCCATTTGGCCAATGGCCACTAGCATATTCTAGCAACTTGGCCACTTTATTTACTTCTTTTTATTCACTTATTTGTTTATTTATTTCTCCATCATATAAGCTATGAAGTGAACGAATTTTCAACAATTCTTATTTATCTTTAATTTTATTATTTAATTCAATTTACATATTTTTTAATCTAAAGCAAGAACAAGTTAAATAATTCAATTTATTTTTCACTTCTCTTTTTTTTATTTAGACTACATAAGTGAATGAATTGAGTGTCTATTTTCTGGCAAAATCTCTATTGATAAATTCTGCGATTTGAATTAAATGGGTATCATTTTGGAGATATTTTACATGTATATAACAATAAACCGGAAGTACCAGTTCGATCACGCCCCACCTCTTTTATTTTCAATTATAAATATAAAGGATCGACTTGTTTTGAATTAAAATTAATTTTTAATATTTATATTCGCTTGTGGGGAGATTTCGTTTAGGCCTACTATTAATAATAATCGATGAAATACAATAACATAATAAAATATCAAAAAAAAAAAAATTTTTTAAGTATTTTTGATTTACATGGATCTATTACTTCTACCCTTCAATAATTCTTATTTAATAATATTATCCTATCAGTGTAGTTTACTTTTTTAGTCCATCTCCTCTTTCTCGAGATTGACTAACACCTATCGCTGCCTTTTCATTTTCATCTATGCCTAATTTTAATTTAAAGTATAGTGTAAATAATAAAGCAGTTTCATTTATTTTTTCAACTTTTAACTGTCAACTTTCTTAATTTTTCCAGATTCCAATTTAAAAATGAAAACATGTACTCCTGTTTTTTAAATGTAGGTCAATGTTCTTAGTTCATTATTTCACTTCTTTGCTCTTAAAATTAATGTACATTTTTTACAGATTTAAAATTAATGTACATTTTTTACAGATTTTTTTTAAGAACAAAGAAGTGAAATAATTAACTAAGAACATTGACCTACCTTTAAAAAACAGGAGTACAGTGAGAGACAATATTAATTCCCACCCATCCGTTTTCTACTTGAGATTATTTCATTGTTTTAAAAAAAAATTTTATATACTGTATTTTTTAATGGAAATTTTCATGGTTCAATCCTAGAAAATTTCCAATAAAGATTTTCATTTTCTTTTATAAAAACAATGAAATAATCACAAATAGAAAACGCATGGGTGGGACTTAATATTGACCCTCACTGTACATGTTTTCATTTTTGAATTGGAATCTTTAAAAATTAAGAAAGTTGACAGTTAAAATTTGAAAAAATAAATGAAAGTTTGAAAACATTGTTATTGTTTTAGTTCTACTGGACAGTACTATTTTAATTTTCCTCCTTTGAATACTCATCACCCCCCCCCCCTGATAACTCAAATCACCCACTTGGAGGCGATCGCCAGGTTGGGAACCACTGTATTAGACTATTCAAAATATAATTGAACTATTGATTAAGTTATGAGTGGTAAATTAAATATGAATTTTTTCAACTAATTGGGAGGAAAAATACAAACTAATGAAAGAATGATAAGAACTAGCAATACGTGAGCAACTAAAAATTTCAAGACTGCTTATAAAATTGAATTTGAATAGACATTGAAAAAAAATAAAATTTAATAGGTTTTTTCTATTTGTTATTAAATCAAAAACTCGGACGGATTGCTAAAAATTGAATATCTCCAATAAAATAATAAATAACATATATCAAAAAAAAAAAGTAAAACACTTATTAAAAACGCTTAATTTTTTTTTAGAATAAAGCTTATGATCAATAATTATTTAGGTCAAATCTTTTTTTTTTTTTTTTGCAATTCATAAATCAATTTTGCGATTTGTTGCTTTGGAAGCATCTGATCCTTTGAAAGGGTTGAAAACAAACTGAATCCAATCTGGCAAAGGACCAGGCCGACCAGTGAGACCAAGGACCTCTCCCCCTTGGCCTCAGCTTCCCTGAAAATATGCGATTTGGCCAGAGACACATTGACATGTCAAAGCTCTTTTCCTTTTCTATTTCAATAGTTTTTAAAAATATAACAAAAGAGCTTTTTTTATTTCCGTAGGAATATTTTAAAATATATTCTTATTGAAAAAAAAGCAAAAAATTATAGACCTTATCTAACTAAAAAGATAATAAAAACTATTTTATTCTTAGTTAAAAAATCTGGTGTGATTTAACGCACAGCACCCGAAGCGAGTTTTTGTGTCGAGATATAGTTTCCCATAAAATCTTTTTAAAGAACATCTAAAAAAAAAGTTGATTTATGAATTTTAATCAAAATCGTTAGACCAAATTTTGAGAAATTCGTATAAAACTGAAAAAGTGCTCAGTAAAGTACCTACTAGTACTTTTTAGCTGATTTTGTTCAAAAGGTTATTTTAACTGTCCGCGAGGGTACCTAACTTAAATATTAAATTTCAATCTGGTAGCTCGTTTCCTTCAAGCCTTAAACCATAGTTTCTCAACCTTATTTTGCTTACCCCTCCCTTTGGGAATATGTTTTTTCTAGAGCCTCAACCCATCTTAATTTTACATACCACCTGTCGCTAATTTAAAATAGATATTGCTACGATTATATTTAAACGTCCTGAATATATGGTATATAGTGAAATAATTTTAATGACCGACAACATACACTGTGCGTGTATTTTTTTGCCTTTTTATTTAGACTATATTTTTTAATCTGCTCACGTCCCCTCTGCGCCTTCTCAATGCCCCCTAATTTTCTCTGCGTCTTCTACTGCCCCCTCCCCCCGAAAGTCTCAAACGCCCACAAGGGGGCGTTTAGGTCCACGTTGAGAACCTATTTCTTAAACCAAACACGCATATGGACACAGACAGAGACCAATTTGCCGGAACCACTTTTTTCCAATCAGGGTACCTCAAAACGTGTATATCCTCAACATTGAATATTTAACAATGCCCAATACTTTCTCACTATATATTACATAAATAGGTAAGAGAAAGTAAATATTTGATTTCTAATCGTCGCTTATTTTGCACAAAAAAAACTTATTCATATTTAATAGTCTGTATTAATATTCTTATTAGGAACCGACCGAATATTCGGTTTCGGTTACGGTTTCGGCCAGTTTCGGCCAAAAATCATGGTTTCGGCCGTAGTTTCGGTTTCGGCCAAAAAGTGGCCGAACCTTTCGGCCGGCCGAAACCAGAGTCTGAAAAAATGGGATGAGACTCGCATGCAAAAAAAAAAAAAAAAAGGTCAAATAATTTGCACTTGAGGGAGAAAAAATTTTAGTCTCCCTAAAAAAAGGTAAAATGATTTTCACGGGAGGGAAAAAAATTCAAAAAAAAAAAAAGGTAAAATGAAAAAAATTTTTTATAGGAAATACAAGTTTCGGTTTCGGTTACGGTTTCGGCCGAAACTAAGGTTGAGGCCGAATATTCGGTTTCGGTTTCGGTTTCGGCTGAAAATCTTGTTTCGGTCGGACCCTAATTCTTATATTAATCCCTCTCCCTAATTCCCCCTTCAGGAAAAATCTTCAAGCTACAGTTGTGCCTAGATTCTACCGGTACGAACTCTTAGTATAAATAAATCTTTTACACCCAAATTTCAAAATTTTCGTTTGAATTCATTTCATTTATTGTTTTCGTTTTTAATTTTTAAATGGAAAGATATGAACTTTTGATAAATTATAAATCTCACTGCTTCTTGAAGCCAGTGGTAAATTGTAAATGATTACTTGATAAAGATAAATATATTTTGTCGACATTTGTGTTCCCCTGACACTGAAAAAGTGTTTTTTTCTTTGATCTCTTCTAGTAGGGATTGTGAGAATTCAAAGCAAAAAGTACAAAAAAGAAAACTAACTCAACTTAATAAAGTATATGTGAAAAAATAAATTAAAAACGACAAATAAATTGTTTATATTCTCCTTTCAAGAATAAGGACAACTTCCGAAACAAACAATAAAATAAAATTCTAAACCCTGCAAGCTGTCAATATTTTACTTCTATAGGCTCTCTTAGTTGAATGGAACGTTAAAGTTACGCAGGTGTTTCGCCCCCCTCGTCTACTTCATAAATTTCACTCCACCTCCAAACCAAATTTTCTCACAACCGAATATCAAATATTTCGTTCGGTCAGAATTGGTACGTTGTCGTACTCGTAAGGGTTCCAGTTTCGTTCCTCAGAAGGAGGCATCACTGATAGAATTAGACAATCTTTTACAAACCCATGTGCAAAATGTTTGCTAATTAATATCTATTAGCCGCGCCGCCCGCCTTTGGCGGGCTTCGCTCTCTGGACTCCCCGTCATCTGGCTCGGACCCCTCTGTGACTGACCTTCGCCTTTTCTTAATTATGAAAAAAAAACGTCATCTTCAGAGCTATGACACAGTTCATTAGGTCTACTATTCCAATCCAGTGCCTACTTGAGGATTTGTATACATTCATAGATTATATAAATACAAAGAACACAAATGTTTCTCTATACTTTTCCTATGGGAAAAACCGTAACTTTAGGAATTAATAACTCAAAAACTTATATGAATTTCGGGACGAAAATAATTTTTCTGTAAATTCTCTAAAAGATCACCTTTAAGCATAAAAGATTTCCTTTCAAAATACCAACGGGAAGTTGCCCAAATAGAGGGTGACAGACAGACAGACGGACATTAGCGAATTATAAATATAGATTTTTATAATTCGAAGAGAAGTTGCTGTTGATGCTATGGAATGGAAAATAATAAGTACAGGTGCAGCAAATGAAGAGAGCCTTTGGATGCCAAATGCCGAAAAGGAGACGTTTCGGACAAAATTTATTCGTCCATCTTCAGTCCTCGTTGGCTTATAAATTAATTAGGCACAAAGTTGTCATTGTTGTTAATTTATAAGCGAACGAGGACTGAAGATGGACGAATAAATTTTGTCCGAAACGTCTCCTTTTCGGCATTTGGCATCCAAAGGCTCTCTTCATTTGCTGCACCTGTACTTATTCTTTTCCATTCTATAGATTTTTATTTATGCGTCAAACAGTTAATAGGCCTATTTACTGTATTTCACAAGAAGGAACAGGTGCAGCCAAACATAAAAAGGCTCCGATTTTTACAATCCAACAAAACGTTTCGGGATAATTTTATTGTCCCATTTTCAGTCCGCTGCTCAAAATAATCGATTATTCATCGAATATTTCCTTAAAAAATAATCGATTATTTAAAAAAATAATTTATTAATCGGTTATTTTTTCACAATCGAATATTTTCGGCAAACATGCGTTTGAAAAGATAGGATGAGACTCGCATGCTAAAAAAAAAGGTCAAATTATTTTTATCGTTATGATATTTTTTTATATAAATATGCATATATTATATCCACATGACCAACTCCGGGACAGTAACAATTTTAAAGGAATGAAGATGGGGACAATAAAATTGCCCCAAAACGTCTCGTTGGATTGTAAAAACCGGAGGATTTTTATTTTTGACTGAACCTGCTCCTCCTTCTGTGTATAAACAAACAGCCACTTCCTTCATTGATTTAGCATATATTTACTTTTATTTCTTTTAAACCTTTAAGTAATCTTTCCATTGTCAGATTGCTAATGAAAAGCTCTCCTATTTCTCATATAAAAATTCCAATTTAATAATAATTATTATTTATATTAAGGTGAGATTTTCATATTACCATCAAACATTTATTAAAATACATTGTCTATTATTAATCATATCTCGAGAAGCCAGGGCATAGTCTCTTCGAAGGCGGGCGCGTCGGATCGTAATATTAAAATTTGTTTACTCATATTAAATAAATGATATTTCTGAATGTTACTTAATTTTCTATATCCAACAATATATAATAGATAGATTAATAGCCAAGATGGCCTCCCTTCTTCCATTCTTCCCCCAAAGTGAACCTTGATATTTACGAACAAATCACTTCCAAGATTTTGTCGAATTCTATGAGTGGGTTTCTGAATACGATACATCCGCATACGAACGAAATGATAGCTGTCTGTCAGTCTATAAGAACGATATCTCATGAATCAAAAAGAAATCGAAACCCTACTTGACACCAAATCTTTGTCGATTCGTCTTAGGAACTGAAAAGATTTCTGTTCAAGTGGTCCAGTGGGGAAACTTGTTTACATACATTCATTTTTTTTTTTTAATTCATCCAAATAAAAAAAGATATTGGAGATATTTATAGGAACTTACTTGACATTTTTTTTGTTATACAAATGTTTTTGTAGGTATATATTTTTTCTAAATTTTATTGTAAAAAAAAATCTGGTGTGACTGGTCACACAGCACACAACTTTCTCTTCCCTTCAGTAAGAGAAAGTTGTGTTCTGTGCTTGTCACACCAGATTTTTTGTGTCGACATATATTTAGGTTCCGACAGTACGGTACATTTGAATTCAAGATGTAAAATTTATAAACATGGGAATATTTATATTTTGTTAGCATAGAAAACATTTCTCCTATCTTTCCTATGAAATATTACAAGAGCAGTGTGCTTCAAAAGATTTCAATGTCAAAATAAGAATATACATTTTAAAAAGCATCTAAAAAAATTATTTATTTTTGAATTTTAATTAAAATCGTTGGAGCGAATTTTGAGAAAATCGAAAAAAAAAAACTGAAAAAGTACATCAGTAAATATCGTTAGAAATATAAATAAAACCAGCTTTTAATAAAGCCTTGGAACTCATTTGGTGATTTAGGAAGTAGCTTTTCCTTTTCCCTTTACTCCCTCCCCTCTGTCTATTGCCAAAAATAATTGAAAGAATGCTTTGTGGGAATCCCTTACTTTAAACGTAATCCTAAATATTTTTTAACAAGTGGTTAAACATTATGAAGAGATGGTGGCGTGGACATTTAGATTTATTTTCTCCTATTTAATGTTTTGTTGATTAAAAAAAAAATTACAGCAACAATATCCTAAATTAAAGATTTTTTTTTATAGCAAATTCTATGCTTTAATTAAATTTTATATCTTTATTAGTTTAAAAGTTATAAAGAAAATCAAAACTTAATAAATTGTTCAACACATCAAAAAAAAAAAAAAGTTGCTCAACAAAGAAAATTTTTTTCTTAGTCTACTGAATTAAAAGCTTTTGATTCATAAAAAAATGTCAAAGTACATTCACTAAACAAAAAAATGAATGATTCAATTTCTTTCCCTTTCCTAAACATTTTAAAAATAGGCAATGAAGTTTGTAAAACTTTCTCCGAGGTAGAGCGGGAAGGTTTTGCAACCTTTTTGACATTTTTTTATTAATTACATTGGGCCAACAGTTAAAATATCTTTATTGGTTAAAAAACTAAGTTTTTTTTTTTTTCTAATAAATCCCGTTAAATATAGCTCGAAACGTCTCAGGGATCGATAAGCATATAAAGCCTTTTTATTTGGCTGGACCCACCCTCATTCAAATCAACTATATTCACAGCCACCAAATCCCATTCATTCCCCTGAAATTTTGTTTTTAAGGCGTGTTGTGCGACTAGTATATCATTTATTTATTTATTATTGTTGTAAATACACACTAACAATAATAATGCTCCCCTACAGAATTTTTCCATTTAGAGGAAGCGATTAAAAAAAAATAATAAAATAAACAATATATTCAAGGGATGATAATTAGGTAGCCAACATAAAAAACAAAATTTTTTAATTTTCTCTGTCGACGTTTCGAACGCTCATCGCGCTCATCATCAGGACCTACGGTCAACAAATATTATTTATTCATATATTAAAAAGATTTACATAGACAACTTGTAATTTTGCAATTTGTTGTGGAATTCTTTGTTGTTTACAGTTGTTAAAATTTTTATAGATATTCATATTATTTCGATGTATCATCAGTATTTATTTATGTATATATCAGATATATAGAAGAAAGGATTACAAAATCTGTATATGACAAGCTATATCTAGGGCTGGACGGTAAACCTGTTTACCGGTAAAAACCGGTAAAAATTTTTTACCGAAAACGCGGTAACGAACCTCTAATTCGATAAAAACCGGTTTTTTTCGAAAGTCGGTAAAAACCTATTTTTTCGGGCGGTAAAAAATTTTGGTTCGGCGAGAAAAAATGTTCCGCGGCGGCAAACCAAATTGTGGTTCCGCGGCGGCAAAAAATTGGCGTCTCTAAAAAAAAGGTAAAATATTTTTCCGGCCGGGGAAAAATTTTGGTTCCGCGAAAAAAAAAAATGTTTCGGCAAAAAATTGGCTCTCTAAAAAAAAGGTAAAATATTTTTTCGGCCTGGGAAAAATTTTGGTTCCGCAAAAAAAAAATGTTCCGCGGCGGCAAACTTTGGTTCCGCGGGGGCGGTAAAAAATTTTTAAAACCGGTTTTTTTTCATTATCGAGGTCGGTAATGAAAATCCATTACCGTCCAGCCCTAGCTATATCCATATAAGCTTATGACTTTTCTATCTGTAAGTAGCTATACTCTGATGCAATATTGTCTATGTAAATCTTTTTAATATATGAATAAATAATATTTGTTGACCGTAGGTCCTGATGATGAACGCGATGAGCGTTCGAAACGTCGACAGAGAAAATTAAAAAATTTTGTTTTTTTATGTTGGCTGCCTAATTATCATCCCTTGAATACACACACATTAGCCATACCCAGTTATAATAAACAATATATTATAATCCTATTTTATCAAAACAACAAGAACAAAATAAGAATAAATATAGAAATTTAACAATAGAATAAAAAAAAATGAGATCAACTGAAGACCTCCCTTCTGTTGGATTCACTGACCATTTTAAATATGGGAGACATTTTTCCTAATTGAGTTCTACATTTTTTTTTTTTTTTTTTTTAAATATATAATTGGAATTTGGATCTCGAGTTGAAGGCCTGCACCCTCAAGTAGTTCACTTGAGTCACAGCGTCCACTCAGGATCTTATCCAAGTTATTAATTTTGTAATCCTTTCTTCTATATATCTGATAGATTATAATAGGTTATTACTAAAAATTTATATTTGATGATCTATTAGGTGTTTGTAATATTTATATTTATTGGTTTTATTTTGACACCAAATAAACAAACGAATACATCTATTTACTCGACGAATACTAATAAATCATAAATGATTAATGTCGTTCATTAATATTTACACTATCATATAGATCTCAATAACACCATTTCTGAATTTTGAAATCAAATTCAAACTAAAATGCTAAACAGGATTCTTCTATGTATTATAATTTATTTATTTTAATTTATATTATACTGATTATATAAATATAATCGACATCGGGGTCTTTAGAACATTTTTTCTAAAAATATGCGGTTTAGAATCTTATTATGCGATTGGAATGGAAAATAATAAATCTTTTGACATTTTTTTCTCCGAATATGCTTTATCCCAGGCCGAAAACACAATAATACCAAGATATATTTGGGAGTTTATTCATCAAACAAAGAACTTATTATTAATTAATAAATCTAATATTAGTCCTATATAAATAACTACAGAATATACATAAGCAAGTAAAGAGCACTTCTTTAATTAAATTTCTAATTTCCAAAATACTCCAGCGTTGTTAAATTCAGCAAAAGGGGTTGGTCAGTGGGGACAACTTGATTAGATGAAAATTTCTCAATAATTCATATATCACAGTGAAATATCTCTTATGGATTTTCGGGGTCGATAATCTAAGCAATTTACTTTACCAAAGCTAACGTGGACATTATTTTTAACAAAAAATTGCAAAACTACTATCCCTTTTTACTTTCTCTTATCCATATATGTTAATATATTGAGAGAGAAAGTATTGATTTCATGTCAAAAATTCGATGTCAAGATTTTGATAGATATAATGTTTCGAGGTCCCCTGAATCCAAAAAAATACTTTTTGCAACATGGTCTGTCTGTCTGTGTCAATTTAAAACATGAAGGAATTGAGCTACGAGGTTGAAATTTTATATTTGAGTTATTCAACCCCCTGATGCGTGAAATTAAACTTTTAAAAATCGGCCAAAGAGTACTAATACTACTTTTTCAGTTTTTTTTCGATTTTACTAATCATTTTTTCGTTGGATTGGTGCAATTATCAATAATATTTAAAAGAAGCGGAAGATTTATTGCAGTAATTGGACCAAGGTGTTGTGGTTAGAGAATAACAATAAAATGTATAGTTGTTTGCTTTATTCTAAGGCCTGGCTAGCAACAGTTTCGGTAGCCCAACTACCTTCAGGCCTGTAAAATACATTTTTATTTAATTTACTTACATATTATTATTACATAAGCTGTCAGTTAACGATTGTATTTTGTATATCAACTTGATCAATAAAAACTATTACATTTCTTTGTTTTTTTATTTTTGTCAGAAACATTTTTATCTGAATAAATTAAATCCATTTTTATGAAAATGACAAAAATAAAAAAAAAAAAAACAATGAAATGTAATAGTTTTTATTGATCAAGTTGATATACAAAATACAATTGTTAACTGACAGCTTATGTAATAATAATATGTAAGTAAATTAAATAAAAATGTATTTTGCAGGCCTGAAGATGGTAGTTGGGCTACCGAAACTGTTGCTAGCTAGTCGCCAGACCTTACAATAAAGCAAACAACAATAAATTTTATTGTTATTCTCTAACCACAACACCTTGGTTCAATTACTGCAATAAATCTTTCTCTTCTTTTAAATAAATTTTACTAATCATTTTGATTAAAATACATAAGCAATTATTTTTTTAGATGCTCTTTAAAATGTATATTCTCATTTTGCCCTCAAAATTGTTTGAAGGTTACTTTACTTTTGTACTGCATAGGAAAGATATGAGAAATGGTTACCATGGCAACAAAACATAAATATTTTCCCATGTTTATAAATTTTACATCTTGAATTGGCGGAAACTAAATATATAACGACAGAAAAAAATCTGGTGTGACAAGCACAGAACACAAATTTCTCTTACCAAATGTAAGAGAAAGTTCTGTGCTGTGCGACCACACCAGATTTTTTCTTAAGTAAAACTAACCATAACATATATTTACATTGGTAATATGGAATATGAGATCAAATATATTCCAGTGGTAAATAAATCAAACAAAACTCCCTAATGGTAGATAACCTTGAGTGCTGAGATGTAAATCGGTTGCCTAAGGAAAAGGGGCTTTTGAATAAAGCTAGATAAACAGGAACATTCCCGCGCGTGCGTTAAAATTAGCATTATCCTATATCAATCAAAAACTAAAGATTATTTGAACCCTGTTATGCAATAGTGTGTCAAGTGCCAAAAAAAATTAAAAATTGAGTTAACCACGGAATATTGTTTCAAATGCTATAATTAATAGTATTTTTTATGAAATATGTCCTAAAAAATTTATATTTAATGTTACTTGCACAATTGACAAAAAAAATTACATATAGGCCTAATCCAATGAAAACAAAAAATTTTAATGTTAATTTCCTCAAAACCCGGTAGATGGCGCTTGACACACTATTGCGTAACAGGGTCCATTTAACAAAATATTAAAATTTTAAAATTTTACAACAAATTGTTAATCAATTTGATTAGTTCGCTGAATCTAAATAATCCAACAAAACAAAGTATATACATATGTTGAATATAGTACCATGGTATATACAATGTAAAAAAATGTTGGTGATTTTACAATTTGTAAAATGTACGACGCCTTTAGCATCTCGACTACTTACTTTTTTAAGCTACTTAATTTCACGTGGCCCGGGAGCCGTGGCTCAGATAGAAGACACTAGCTTCTCGCGCCGGAGTCCCGGGTTCGCTTCCCGTCCCAAGCGAGAAAAATTTATTTCATTTGATTGCAAGTCATTTGAAATAAATAGGGATGGGGTCTAAATGGCCTTAGTTGTCGAAAAAGACCTAAAAAAAAAAAATTCACGTGGTTCTACAATATTAATCCTCAAATCCTTTCGAAAATTACAACACAATTTTTACCAAAAATTCCTATCCCCCCCCCCCCCCCCTTCCCAATGTATGTAAAATTACAATACTACTCTATTTTCGAAGAAAATTTTAATTTTAATTTTTTTTTTTTAAGATCTTTTTCGGCATCTATGGGCATTTAGAAGGGGTCTACCCTTCCCTATTCATATAGTAAAATCAAATGAAATAAATCCTGGGGTGGGAGGCGAACCCGGGACCCAGGCGCGAGAAGCTAGTATCTTCTCTCTGAGCCACGGGTCAAGGATAAAAAATATTTGATTTGTAAATTTAATAGACAAATGCATAGTCGTTATCATTTACAAGGGAAATTTGTAAATTTAGTATTCGTAAAGACACTAAAATTAAAATTTTTTATCACAGTGTACTTACTCGATTGTCTGGATAGGATAAAAAATGTTTGCTAAATTCTAATCTCTATCTTTCAAGATCTCTTAAATTTTCACAAAGTTTGATGGATAGATGAGAAATATGAACTTTCTATTTATTTTATTAATGGACCAATTGATATTTTTTTCTATAACACTTTGTTGTTTTGCTTTGAATATTCTCTCCCACCGGCAGTTTGAACTCAAAAAAAATATTGTATGATTAAGGAAAGACTAATGGAAAAGTCAAATCAATAACGATATGTCAACAATTATTGTTATGCATCACATAAATAACTCATCGAAATACATACATGAACTTCACAAAAGCGCTCAATTTCCATTTCAAATTTTTTATTCAAACTATTCAAATCAGTAGGTGGAAAGGAGAAAATAAATTAGAAATTTATTTTAATATAAAAAAATCAATATTAAGAAATTTTGTTCTGAATGTTGGGTTACTTATATTTTAACGGGCATGGATAATTTATTAATTACTATTTACCTAAATAAAGCTCGCAATCTAGTACATTCAATTCACTCAAAGTAAATGATACTAACTAATTTTATACTTTCCTTAGAACTTATATTTAAAAGTAGGACCTTAGAGTCCGTGACGTAATTAAATGTTTTGCTAATTATTTTATTTAAATTATTATTGATTTTTTTAAGTCTTATTTATATACTATATTATTATATTAAATTTACACGCAATGCAAAAGTCTCTAATTTATTCATAATACAGACAAATCATGAAATTGAAAGGGTGATACCTCGTAGTAGGGCTGGACGGTAATGGATTTTTATTACCAACCTCCGTAATGGAAAACAAAAACAGATAAATAGCGTGTTGCGAAAAAATCTGTTTTATTTTTTTATTTTTTTTTTAATTCTTAAAAAATATAGGTTATGATTAATTAATTAATTTTATTTATTTATTGTTTGTAAATGTATAAGCCGTGTTATATATAGACATATTTGTACCATCTATTGCAATAGTATTGAGACTAAAGCCCGGTAGTTAGGCAGCCCAAATGGCTCACTAATTTTTTTTTTCCTGATTAAAACATTCATATAATATTTATTTCGATATATCTTGAAATTTATATTAAAAAGATAAATTTTTAAGGTTATTCTTGTGTTATAAATGGTCGTTCGGACTATTATCTGCTTTGAACAAGTTTCTCACACAGACAAGCTGCTATTTGGGCTGTCTAACTACCGGGCTTCAGTCTCAATACTATTTCAATAGATGGTATATTGTAGTTGTAAATTGTAAAGATTCTTAAAAACGCTAATAACCTCGGCAGTTGTGGGACCTTGAAAATTAATAAAATTTTTTATTCACTGAAAAACACCCTAAATATTCTCTTATTTTTGTGTCGACATATATTTGTTTTTGACAGTATGGCACATTTGAATTCAAGATTTAAAATTTATAAACATAGAAAATTATTTATATTTTGTAACCATGGAAAACAATCTACTATTCTTTCCTATGAAATATAAGAGTAAAGTGTGCTTCAAACAATTTTGTTGGCAAAATGAGAATATACATTTTAAAGAGCATCTAAAAAATAATTGATTTATGAATTTTAATCAAAATCTTTTGAGCGAATTTTGAGAGAATCGAAACAAGTAAAAAAATTTGTAAAGTACTAGTACATTTTGGCTGATTTATTTAAAAACTTATTTTCGCGCCTCAGTGGGGTACCTATAAAATTTCTACTCCTTAGTTCATTTCTTTCATACTTTACTTTCATCACATAGACATTCCATTACCATAATTCTAATAGAATTCTAAATCATTTTTTGTTTTATTTAAAAAATATTATGAAGCTTAAAGTAAAGTGTTTTGTATGATGATAATTAAAATAAATTCTGGCGTGAGTTCCTCTAGGTTTCAAATCTCTTGGGAGACATATTTTATTCTTAAAAGGGTTATAATAAATTAAGTTTAAAACAGTGTCTTATTATTCTAATTTAATTAGTACTTTTAACTGAAAACTATCGATTTGAAAAATAACTCAAAATGTTTTTGAATTAAATCTCGTAAATTAAGTTAAGACATGAACAAGAGAAGGTATCAAAAGGAATTCCTGTGGGAAATTTTAATAACACTTTAGTAACTTTATTAACGTGGGATAAAGTAAATATCGTTAAAATTAGTGATAATAGGTATTATTATGTTAGCCTTTAGTAATTAAAGAGAAGAAAATTTAAATATTTTATTTTTTATTTATTTATTTACATCATAAAGCAAGGTATAATAAGGCCGGGTCTTACTAGATGATACTAAATATTTTTTGAAAGTGGAGCAAATACGATAATTTAAAAGTTTAGCGGACCACGCAAATGGACATTGACGAACGATTTTAAATTATTATTTAATCATTTCTACATTTCTTACCTATGTAGAGTGTATATATATATTGAGAGAGAGAGAAAGTATTGGATTCATGTCAAAAATTCGAATCGATATTTTGATGGCAATACACGTTTTCACGTTTTGAGGTCCTCTCAGTACAAAAAAATGGTCTGTCTGTGGTCAAAATAAAGTATGGAGGAAATGAGCTATGAGGTTGAAAATTTATATTAAAATTAGAAACCCTCCCGGTCACTTAAAATAAACTTGAGAACAAAATCGGCCAAAGAGTACTAGTACTTTACTGATGTACTTTTTCAGTTTTTTTTATTTTCTCAAAATTAGTTCAAAGCATTTTGATGAAAATTCAACAATCAATGATTTTTTAGATAATCTTTAAAATCTATATTCTCATTTTGCCCTTGAAATTGTTTGAAGCACACTCTACTCTTCTACATAATAGAAAAGAGGAATGGTTGCCATGTCAACAAAATATAAATATTTTCCCATTTTTATAAAACTAAATATATATATCCACACAAAAAATCTGGTGTGACAAGCACTGAACGCTACTTTCGATTACCTGAGGTAAGAGGAAGTTGTGTGCTTTACTTCATCACGCCAGATTTTTTTTGATAAATACAAAACAAATACAATATAAATATTATACACAGAGATAATTCCAAATATTAATTAAAGTATTAATCAAATTTTTGAGAACTTTTAACAATTTTTAATAATTGTTACATGTTTTTATTTTAATATCGATATATTAATATGAATATTTGAAAATGCAATTAATTAAAATTTAAAGAAATTTCGGCAAAAGTTCGATCACCCCATAAACGAGTTTGTCAACAAACTAATATCTAGAATATTTGATGTTAAAGCAAACAAAGGCGTGAGGCGCGCAGGGGTGGAAGGGCGCAAGAGCGCAGGGGCGCAAAGGCACACGGGCGCAAGGACACTCTTATTAAGTTTTGTTACGGAACTTGAAAGCCAAAGAGGGTTTCATGTGCATGCAAGAGATTCATGACTTAAGGGAGAACAAATGGTGACAATTAAGACCTAGAGAAAGGGTCGAAATAATGATATTTTTAGAGTTTAATCAATCAAATGTGAAAATAAAAAATCTGGTGTTACTGGTCGCACAGCATATTTTTAGTGTCGAGATATAATTAGTTCCCCATAGCACCTTAGCTCCAAACTTGACCACTTGCATTTTCAATTGTATTTTAAATGTTGGCTGCTTGAAATAAACTATGGTTATTTTTCAATATTTTAATCTCATATTTGGATATTTTATACACAACAAAGAATCCTAAATAAATACAAAATTTCATAAGAATTGGAAAAAATTTTTAAATTTGTAAAAAGCTCCAAAGGGGTTGAATCGAAATTTACATCCAAATCCCCATAGGGATTTAACATTGGCTCTATGAAAGGAAGAGCCGAAAATAAATATGAAAAATCTGAAGTAAAGTGTACATGAATCAATTTCCTCGAAAAATTTTACTGATATATACTTTTTAAAGAGCGTCTAAAAGAAAAAGTACTTTTTATATGGCGATTAGCCCAGGGGAGAAAGCAGTTAAGCTTATAATTCTGAGTTGGAGTTCAAATCCACCTCATGGCAATAAATTATCCATCTCTATTTGAGATGCCTCCTTCTGAGGAAGGAAACGGGAACCCAGCTCAGTATTATTCCCATGAAAGTTACTCCTCAGAGTAACAACAACGTGTCAGATCTGACACTAATGATTGCATAGAGATGATTCTGGACTTGAACCAGAACTTCCACGCTTTCGCGGCGGGCGGAAAAAAGAAAATTTATAAGCATTTTTATTATTTTTTTCATTTGCTAGATCTAATTATTTTATTATTACAATTATTTGACTTTAATTTTTCATAAGACAAGATAGAATCCAATTTTGGAATTTGTTAAACCCCATTTGGGGATTTAGATCCGAATATCTTTCTTAGACTCTTCATAAAGTTCTCTATAATTTCATTTCTTAATTCCAACTAGAAGTTGGTTAAACAGAGCGTGAAAACGGATAGGGAGAGACATACACTCTGCATTTATAATATATGTAAGGGAATGTGGGACAAGACGGGGAAGCCTATTTTGTTTTGTTCATAGGCTTCATAATTACAGTGGTTAAGTCGTAAAAAAATCTCATGTATTAGTACACTACTAAGGTTTACAATATCATAAAAACAATTTTCAAATAACCTAAATTTTTTTTTTTTTTTAATCAAATTGCCTTACTTCATCTGCCCCATGGGGTGGGGCAAGACGGGTCACTAATGCATATTGGTGTATGTTATTCTAAGCCCAGCACAAAGATGCGTATCCTCGGGATCCTCATATTCTTCACCTGTACATTAATTGCCAGCCCATTTGTTGCACTTCACGCCTGAATCCATCCTTCAGTAGACAGAATATAAATATCCAAAATAAATACATTCAGCTTCTGAATCTTCTGATGATGATTGAGATTGCGTACGGTTTTTTGATTTTCCTCAATACCAATAGTTTTCTTTTTCTCCTTCTGTTTATTTTTCCGATCTATTTTTCCAGTTTTCTTAAACCCCATCTTGCTCCTTAAAAAATCCATAGCATCTTTTTATTTACTAGAACTATTATTTTCCACCGTTTGCCGCTTTATCGCAGCCCCAATAGAGCCAGTAGCTATAGTACCCCATCTTACCTCGCTACCCCGTCTTGCACCATGTCCCCTTTATTAATTATTAAAGTAGTTTTAAATAAATATCATTGAATTAAAATTCTCATGAGTTTTTTTTATTTTATTTGCAGATGGCAAAATCGTTAAGAAGATGTCAGCAAAAGCAGAAAGGTTAATAGGAAAGGAAAAGCCAAAAGAGAATCCCTGAGGCTTTCTTTCAACGATGCATTTTCCTTGAGATGAGTAAGTATTTTCAAATAAGCTTTCTAGATTTAGAACATGATAAATTTTTATTTACTATTTTTTTTTTTTTTTTTGTGCTAAAATATTTTGAACGTTTTTGTAAAAAAATGAAAATTCCCCAGGATCGCTACTCACACTGAGAATATTTGTTATAATATTGATATATAACAAAATTTTCGTCCCATTAAGTTAGCCTCTATTTATTTTAACAATTTTATATTTTTATATATTGACCTATAAAATATTTACTATAGGGGAAATTTATCCATTAACCCTCTTCCCCCTCTTGGGCTCAGTAACTGTTGGTGCTATTCAAAAAGTAAATAAATATTCGAATCTTATTAAATAACGTTTCTAATTTAAAGATAAACCATCATAAAATTATAAAGTAAGAAAAAATAGTCAATTTTTATTATTAATATGAAGTATATAAAATGTATCTAACATGACGAATATTGAAAGCTATGTAAACATTTTACTGCCACTTGTCATTTTTTTGATATAAAGCCCATGAAATGAATCTAATATGACAAGTATGGAAAAGCTAGGGAAATATTTTAATACTGCTACTTTTAGCAAAATCAAATAAGATTAATAAAATGGTAAAACATCAAATAATTGTAAGAAAAACTTGTCTAAATCGTACCCCTTAATAACGAATGTCAAGAACTTATAGAAAAATTACAAAATTTTATATTTAAAAAACTTTTTAAATGTAGTCTCGTAAATTATCACTTTTTAGGTGTGTCCTAAGGAATCATTCAAGTATTACTAGATGCGTGGTATCAGATTTTTTTTTTTTTTGGTGTGTGTGTATGTGTGTGTGTTTAAATATTAATTCGAAACAGATAAAAATCTATTTACGTAATATATGTGCTCTATCTTTTATTGTTAACCTTGAACTGCTATTGTGGGGTATTTCAACACCCCAGCGTTTACATTTTTGAGAAAATCGAGTAGTTTTAATTTACGGCTGCAGGGATGAGCCGCTATTGGACACTAAAGAAAATTCCTTGTTTACAAGAAAAATAGGCCCTGGAGTGTGTCAATACCCCACTATTATTATACCATTTCGTGCTTTATTTATTTTTTTCTTTGTACACTCATGGAACGACGCCCTTTGACGCAAGAGGAACTTTAAGAGTTTAACTTGTGAGAGACGTTGACATCAGTGAACATTTATCTAAATCTGAACTTGAAGCCTAATCTTCATCAGATGAAAATAAAATGTAAAGTAGCTATCAAGCCCAGTCTACCAACTACTATTATAAATTCAAGTTGGAGAAAAAAAAATGAGATCAATAAAAATATTTACAAAAATTATTGTGACAAAAAACACATGTCAGTTTTTTACTGCTGCATGACTTTGTGTTTTTGTTGTTGCAGGCAGTAAGAATGGATCCTATACTTTCGTCAAACACCATTTTTTACTTTTTTTTCTTATGATGGAAACAGCCAAAGTTAATTAATAATTGTAGTTTTTGTTGTTTTTATCCCCCAATATACTTGAAAGGTGAAATAAAATAGAAAAAACCATGTTAGTTTTTTTTACGCCTTTTTAAACTTTGGAGTGTAGAAATACCCCACGATACCAATTACCTTCCGTGAAAACACGATTACCAGTTAAGGGTTAAATACAATTTCCACCTCACGACTTCATAAACATGATGTACTTTAAATCTTTAAGATTTTTTATAATAGTATTTCATTATTAAATTCATATATTACTCTATATTTTTCTAATAAGTTAAATTTATTTACATGACTGCACTGAAAATTCACTATTAAAAAAAAAAAATTATTCTTAGAAACTTCATAAAATAGTGTGATTTATTATAATATGACGAACAATTATAAATTTTTGAAAAATCTCGTTAGGCAAAATACTACTTCCTGTTGACGTAATTAGTACTACTTGAAAAGTTGATACACATCTACACGGGGACATAATTCCAAAACTGTCTTTTCGACTCAGGGAGATCTAAAATGTCAGGAATCATCAAAATCTCGACGCCGAATTTTTTCTCTACTTCGTATAAAAAAAGTAAAGAAATTTTTTATTTTATTTTTTATCAATCTTAATTCTAAAACACTTTTAATATCAAAGAATTTTATCGTTCTTCCTGAAAAACCCTTGTAAGAAAACAGGTTGCCTTCGCCCCTAGGTGTTAGTCGATCTAAGCAATTTTATTATGTAGGCCTATATCACCAGAACACAAATGTTTTTGTTAATACACCAAGTATTTATTATTCTATACTAAGCTTTTCTAGTACTTGTTTAGTTTTTTTTTGAATCTCTCAAAATCGGCTCTAATATATTCTCATTTTGTCCTGAAAATTGCAGCAACTTTACTGATGTAGTATTTTAGATTTTTTAAATTCATTTTCCTTCCATAGAGTCAATGTTAAATGCCTATGGGAATTTACATGTAAATTTCGATTCAAAAGGGGGTCCCCTTTGGAGCTTTTTACACATTTAAAAAAATTTTTTCCAATTCTAATGAAATTTTGTATTTATTTAGGATTCCCTATTGTGTATAAAATATCCAAAAATGAGATTAAAATTTTGAAAAATAACCATAGTTTATTTCAAGCAGTCAACATTTAAAATGTAAGTTTGGAACTAAGATGCTTTGGGGAACTAAATATATATCTAGGCACAAAAATTTCTAGTGTGACA